>CM076581.1:1463716390-1463931535 GCA_034641835.2 Pinus albicaulis
GTCGGAGATTGGAAAACCGGCAACAAAATTTCGGCCAAACTTGTACCAAAAGTTCGACCGAACTCGTACCAAAAGTTCGGCCGAACTAATTCCAAAAGTTTGGCCGAACTAATTCCTATAAATAAATCGCCCGCGAATACTGTTCTTTTACCTGTTTCATTATTCCCGGGAATTTTCGATGCTCCCTTAGCACTGCTGCTGTTCGTGCGTTCCGGCTGCTCCGTTCAGCGCTGTTTCTCCCCTCGTCGGCCAAACTAATTCAACGGGTATGTTCTATGAAAAAATAGCTTCGATTCTCATTCAAAAGCCAACAACCCTGCCTTAACATATATCTTTTGCCCATAAGTTGTTTTATAATAAATTTATGTTTAGAAATTAGACAAATAGCAGTTCCTATAGGTCGTTGTCCTTGTCTCAGCATAACCTTGATGAGATTTGATATTTTTCTTGTGGCAAAATGAATGAGTAATTTTGAGGCTCTAAATATATGGAAAAACAATACTTTCTACCTAGTTTATCCTGTTTGACGAACCAATCCCAACCTCGCAACCAACGTCATACCCATTTCCCTTTGGTGCTTTCGTTTGAAGTAATTTTACTATTCATTCAACCATTGAATTATTACATAGGTTTATTTCAAATATACATGTTGAACCCTTTTTTATCTATAGAGGAATTTTCTAATGCAACTTTTGTGCACTAGAAATATCAATCATTTTGTTTAACATGTTAGTGGTAAACTCCAATGTAAAAATGAATTTACATAGTTGTGGGGTTAAAAAAATTTTTTTACTTATTTTTTAGATGAACGTTCAAACATAAATTGAGATAAACTCTGAGAATATGTCCATCTACAAAGTCAACGTAAAAAGTCGTCCTCATTATTATGTTATAATTGTACACTCATAGGCTTAAGATCTTTTACTTTGGAAGTGAAAAAGTGTTGGTGAGAGTATTGATAGTTTACTGGATTTACAGTGACAGTTCTTGAATTTCCCATCCCTCTTTAGCATCTTAAGTTATTGCATCATTACATATCAATGCATTGTGATTTGAAAGGAACATTATGGTGATTTTTTGCTTGGTTAAGGTTAGGTGCTTTTCTTTTTGGAAATTTTGTATTTCACCCCTAGATTCAGTAACATTATGCTAATTATAATAGGTTAAGAGTGAGCCAAAAATATCATACATATGTTCTCGCTATTATCCTGCTCCAGAACTTATTTTTGGAACAATAGAGTATACAACAGCATAGCATCAGAGTCTCTACGTGCTCATGTTACATAAGGTCATATATGTGTATTTTCCATTATGCCTACCTGTTTTTTTCGCTTAAGTGCGGATTACTTATGAAAAAATGGTTTATATCTCCCACTTTATCTTTGATTCCCTTTCATTAGATATACCCTTATTTTTCAATTCTGGATTCCACTTTCATGGTGGTGGCTTTTCATTTTACAATCATTATATTTTATAGATACTACTAACATCAACTGAATTTATGTTGCATGGTCATCTCTCCATAGTACTCCAACCTAAGTAATTTCTCAAGCACCAAATATGTGATATAATGGCCAGGAAATCTCTTGCATGCCTTTTTTTACTTTAAGGGAATGTTTCCACACACCTAGCTTAGTCTTCTTAACAATACCTACAAGATCAAAACTCTACATATTGTCATTTTTTGTTCTTAATGTCTACAAATGACCACTTTCTTATGTTAGGGTGCCTATCTTGGGGACATTATGGAGAGATTGGAAGTGGAATTACTTTAAAAGCTTCATGAAGTATACACCAACTAATGGGTTTAGCTAGCTTAGCTCTAGGCAGTCCTAGTTGCCAGTTTAATAAACTTTGAAGATTAGCCTCTAAATATTCTACTCGGTTGTTTTTGTCCCACATAGTTTGGCATTTCTTTATTGATATTAAGAAGTATGTATTTTTTCGGTATTTTCTTCTAGGTAGCCGCCTTCTTGTTCAACACTTGATTTGATACTATCACAGGCCAAGTTATCCTTAACTATACAACATTTTTGCTTTTGCACCTATGCAAAGTTAGTCTCCAAATGGGCCTCAACCTATGTGGTCAAATTTTTCCTCATTTTGTAAACCCCATGATTATTTTTTGGCAACAAATTTCACTAGTGTTAATTGAATTTTTTAAGAGGTTTATAGTTTTCTGAGATGATTGGCCTTAGGTATATTATCTTCCCATTTAAATTTTCATTTCTTTCTTTCTTTCTACACTCATTCTACTTATGCCACCTATTTACTTGCATATTTTTAATGTTTTAATTGCATATATGGAAATTTTTGTCCCATATATGAAGTAGATTATAATAAATTTATGAAAGCTAAACTGAGATATAACATTCTAATGCTTGAATCTACAGTTTAATTGTTGTTTTAATGCACTTAAGGGCAGTAGTTTCTGAGATTTAATTTAAACGAATTTTTCCTTGTTGAATTTTGTTTAAAGTTTAAAATTGAACAAAAAGGAAAAGGATTTTTCTTTGGTGAATTTTGTTTAAAGTTTAAAATTGGTGAAATCTGTTTAAATTTTAAAATTTAGTAGATTTTATCAAAATTTAGTAGGGATTTATAATAATCATAAATTAAAGTCTAAATAGTTTAATTTGTAAAGTTTAAGTATTTAAAAGGTTTTCTAGATCTATTTATGTATTTGAAAATTCATTTAAATCATTAAAAAAAACAAAATTTAGGAGAGAGAAAATGGAGAAAATGAAAAAACTAAAATTTAGGAGAGACAAAATGGAGAAAAAAACTAAAATTTAGAACAGACAGAAAATGGAGAAAAAACTAAAAATTTAGGACAGACAAAATGGAGAAAAAAACTAGAATTTAGGACAGACAGAAAATGGAGAAAAAACTAAAATTTAGGAGAGACACAAAATGGAGAAAAAAACTAAAATTTAGGAGACAAAAAATGGAGAAAAAAACTAAAATTTAGGAGACAAAAAATGGAGAAAATGAAAAAACTAAAATTTAGGAGAGACAAAAAATGGAGAAAATGAACATTTATTAGCAAGAAAGCGCATACATTTAAGGTATTACAAATCTATTTAGGAGTTGGAACAACTTCCTCATAAATAAGATTTGCATCTTAAATAAATCTCACAACTTGAGTGAGACACCATAATCTCAAAAAACATCTAATAATACATTCTACAATACTCTATATTTCTCCATTAATTCCAAGTTCAAGTTCCTCTCTTAAAGGAGAAATGAATCAAAGCACAACATGAATAAGATACCTCTGTTGGTCTTAGTCTTAGCTACACTTATAATGGTATATAAAATAACTTGATAACTAAGCTTTCATTTTGTATTCTTGCTAAAGGGTCCATGCTTGTTAATTTGTTAGTGAAGCTTCATCTCCACCTTTCCTGTCCAGACACTTCAACTCTTAATCTCCTTTTTCTTGATCTTGATTTCATGCTAATATTCTTTGTATTCAACATTGCTCTAGGTTCTTGGAACTTATAATTGTCCTTGATGTTCGCAATTTATTCAAGTTTTATTGCTTATTTCTAGCCGCAAATATCTCCACACTTAAAAAACAATGTTAGATTCCTAAAGAGAACCATATTAATTCTTGTCATCATGCTCATTCATGGAATTCACATGTTATTTTATGTGATGTTTGATTGAAACTTCTCAAAGTTTAGATATCTTGTTTTTTGTAAATTTCTACATGAATTCATGTGTTATGTGTATTGTTAATTCTTGGCAATATGGTAATTGACATACCATTTAATTACATACTATAGTTTTTTGAAACTAATGTTCACTATAATGCCATTTTTTTACTATCTTGCCTCCCATAATTAGGTATAATGTCATTTTCTTTGCCAAATGACTTGTGCCATGGGCCTAGTAGTTT
Organism: Pinus albicaulis; assembly: GCA_034641835.2. Taxonomy (NCBI): domain Eukaryota; kingdom Viridiplantae; phylum Streptophyta; class Pinopsida; order Pinales; family Pinaceae; genus Pinus; species Pinus albicaulis. The sequence continues at coordinate 1,463,720,295 of CM076581.1, forward strand.
TGTGGATTATGTCATATCCGAAACCCCTATTTCTAACCAAATAGTAACTTTTTACTTCTTAAATGGCCATGGCCTAACTTTGATCATATATCATCAAACTTAACTCTAAACTTTGTTATGCAAAAAAACCCCATGCAAGAGAATTGTGTGAATGGAAGGCACCTACTTTTCGATAAAATTCAAATTGATATTTTCTAGAAGGATTTAAATAGAGATTTACATCTCCTAACCTATAAGGATAATAGAAAAAACTTTTATCATAAATTTACTATACAACCATATATCTACTTTCATGAACAAGTTCTCTATTGAAGTCTCATGTAAATGAAAAATGAAGCAATGAACCTTGCTATGATAATGATTGTAAAATTTCTAGAAAATAAATAAGGGATGCCATTAACAAACTTTAAATATTGATAAAATAAATACATACAAAGCTCGTATTAAAAAGAAGAAAATGTACTATATAAATAAAAAGCAAGAGAAATTGTTGCACCTATCTAAGCCAAATCTAGAGGAACTTTGGAGGAAAGTTCTAATTTGTAATACTAAAGGAAATAATTTGATTTCATTCAAGCATTTAAATTCCTAACTTAAAAAATTGTATGAATATCCAAACACCATGGACACTATGTTTATAATGCTCCAATAGAATTCAAAATATTTCATCTGGAAGACATTAGGTTTTGGATTAAGTGATTTGTAAATGGGAAATATAAATACATTAAATGCTATCAACTTGAATTTTATTAAAGAGGATCTATTTTCATCCCTCACATACATAAACTCTTCAATTTGGTAGTGAAGCAAGGCTTTCTTAACCCTAGACACAAAGCTTCATTACATCTATATTTAAAAGTGGGGATAAAAAAATTCCTTCTAATTGTGTGAACATTATGATTAGCCACATTTTAGCTAATTTGTACGAATTTATTTTGGAAAAAAATATTAGTCTATGGTTAGAAAGTCATGATAAAAAAATTAAATGCCAAGCCAAATTTAAGATATGTCATTCCACTATGAACCATTGTTACACAACATTTTGTCACTGTCCCTGCAATCCCCACCTCGCCCATTGGAGGGTCATTTTTGTGATCAATAAGTAGTGGCATGCCTTTCAAATACCATCATTGCATCCCTTTACATGAGAGCAATATTCCTTTTGTTGACAATTCCCCGAGCAGAGATTCATTGAATTGAGAGATAATTTTTCATATAGTTGCAGTAGGGTGTTACTAACAAATATTCTATCACACCATCTAAATTTCACATTGCTAACCAATTGAGTAAATAACAAATAATAAAATTAATGCATTAATAAAATAAACTAGACTCATATTTTTTCTCTTAATGCACCAACATTATCTTAGGCTAGGGTTTTGGAGATAGGCGTGTGTGTAAAATGCTCCAAGAACATAAAAAAAACTTATCAAAATGAGCTAAGGAGTGAAAAATCCTTCATCATCCCACCATCAAAACCGGTGTGCTCCAGACACCCGTGTAAGTGAGGGTTAGGCTTAGGTCAAAGTATGATCAATTCTTCTCAAGGCTACCATACTCGTGTCAGGGAATATCATGTTTTTGGATGACTACTCAAAAGCCGAAGACTCAACCTCCCCTGTGGGACGAAGGTAACCTTAGTGGCCATTCTTAGGAAAACACCCTATAGGTGGTGGATGGGGCAATAACCATCCCTCTACCTTACCTCACCCTAGACAACTCTGTTTTCGGAGTTGAGATCCTATAAGTAAGAAGTCTTTTGGAAGGCCATCTAAGACATAATACTAGGATTTGTTTTCATGTGTGACTACCTTCTAAGACTTTTCTAGTGCATGTTGTTTGGTTTGAGTAAGTGGTTTGGCCTTATGGGTGTTTGTACTAACCTGTTTTGGTTTATATACATTTATTCACCCTAGCTGAACCCAGTAACTATCAGTCATGTCGAATTTATAGTTTTCCTCTTGAACAAGGTGGAATTTTATCTCTTGCTCGGATAGATCCTGTCACTACCTAAGACTTAGACAAAAATATAATTATGGATTCTATACCTAGTCCTCCTTGTAGTGATTTGGTTTCCATCGAAACATTGGTGAACAATTATGGCTCTCTTGTAAATCCACCTTTGACTGATCCATTAGAACTATAGTTACTATGGCTAAACCCAGAAAATACTACACCTACTTACACTTACATTCCTATTTTACCAATGAAGGATGTTAGTTCCTCTTTGCCCTCTGCATCTGAAGTTTCTGTTGATATGTCATCATTGCCACCATTAAACATGGTAGGAGCTACACCTCAATTGACACCTCTCACATATTCTTGGGACATTTGAATGATATCTTATATGGATATTACAAATTTTCCTAGTGTTCCTATGCCTACTTCTTTATCTTCACCATCTATGGTAGTTAACTCTAGTTATCCTATAGGATCAATTATTTTTACTCCAAGTTTTTCCTAACCTACTATTCCTATTCCTTAGAATTAGTATATGGGGGGACCTCACTGTTGTTCAAGGTGATCATCCTCCTATATCATATTTAGTCAAATTCATAATCCTTTATTATCCTCCATTTTTCTTTCAAATTTGGAGAAGTTAACTAATGACCCCATTCATCATGATCCTTAGTGGCCACCCATACCTTCCAAGTTGCCTTCCAATATCCCCAAATTTGAAGGGAATTCTAGAGAAAATCCATTAATGTGCATTACCACCTATCATCTATGGTGGTCATAAAATTATTTCGTGGATGATTCCATTAAACTAAGTCTATTCTAATGCACCTTAACTGGAGATGATGCTAAATGTATATTGAATTAGACAAAAAATATTACATTAATTTTTCGTCGTTAGCTCAAACTCCTTTAACTCATTTTTAGTTACCGATGAGGTATGGCATCGATTTTGATCTCTTTTCTAATTTAAAACAAGATGATGCCATGCTAATTTCTAATCACATCCATGACTGGTGATGTCGCAAGGGGTTAATACAAACCAAACTCCCTGATGATATCTTATGTAAATGGTTCATTCGATCATTATGTCCTTAGATAGTCAAGGATGTGTCCATGTTCAAGGATGTTGTTGAGGAACAAGCCATATTTGCTTCTCAAAAACTTTATTTGATATATTCTTAAAAAACCAAGTACAAATTGTAGTAATCCTAGAATCATGCTTTACATAAGGTAAAATTGGGGAACTCATGACTTGTACTATAGATAAAAACATTTACCCTTACCAAAAAATATATGATAAAAATTGACAAACTACATAAGCTTAAGCTTAAGGGGATATAATCCTTCTTGCCTTCCATATAGATAATGAAAATGATTGTTCCAAGTCTCATGTTGCTTCTCATGTTATTTTATAAACCTTGATTGGAAAGAAAAATAGAAGGGCATAAATGTAAGAAATATAAAACATAATGAAACACAACGTAAGAAATAGAGAACATAATGAAACACACACATACATATCTCTAGACAATAAACACAATTATTTTCCTAGGAAATCCTTATGGGAGATGAGCAACCCTAAAAGGTAATGATGCTCTAGACTCCTTTTTCCCTAGGAAATCCTTATGGGAGAAAAACAACACTAAAATGTAAACATGCTCTATTCTCTTTTCTGGTATGGAAAATATGTGAGTACAAAGAAAGAGGTAATCTCTATAGAGTTAGCTAATACTTTTAGCATGTAAGGTTGCCATAAAAACTTAACTTCATACATTTTTCTCTCTAACTTCACACTCCTAGTTGTATTTTCAACTATGGAACAAAATACAATAACACAAAATGGAACTCTTATTCCTCCTCGTGCCAAGTATTTAACATAGCATGATAGCCAATTAGGTGTAAGATTTGACTCTGTCAACCATTAACGAGGTTTGAGATTTTATACCTTTTAGAGTCTTGTTAAAATTCCACATGTAGCTAGCTTGCCATGCATGAGTAATGGGGCTAAAATCTCATTCTCTCGTACCATGACCTGGTCAACATGATAGGTCAACTTACTAAAGGCATAAATTTTGAATGAACTTCATTTGATGTTTTTCTTGCACCATTGGATATATGTCTTTAAGTGTAGAATAATGGCCAAGATTTCGGCACAAGGGATAATCATTTGACCCACAGAAATGTCATTTAATACCTCAAAATGACTCCAAAAGGTTTTAGACCCCAATTCTCCACCCACCATTAAAATGACCCTACAAGTTGATTCTTTCAGTTTTTTCACTCTATAAGCATCAAAATATAATATGACAAATAATATAATTAAATCCAATCTTATAATATTTGAAACCTAAGGTCTTTCCCATACCAAAGTATTTTCTTTTAAAACATGTTTTCTTGGTGATATGGGTGATTTAGAAATGATTGGGAGAGCGAAATTCCTCATTTAATATGTACAATATGTTTGGTTCATGCCACTAAGCCAAGAATTTTAAATTTAACTGACTTTTAATATAACCAACTAAATCCTGCAAAAAAAGAATAAAACAATTTATGTTAGGGTTGTGGATTCAGGCATTGAAACAACACACCATGATATTTCAAATTTAAAAATGATGGTTTGAGTCCTAGGTAGCTTAGAATCCTATTGTTTTCAAAATAAGGATGCACTCCCATTTGATTCTCATGATTAGGTTGTAATCATGAGGCTCTTGCTCAAGAGTGGACCTTCCCAAAATCTTGTGACGTCTTGTCACAAACAAAACCATCAAACTAAAAACACATCATGCAAGAAACATAGCTTGCTGACATATCATTTTTCTCCTTCAAAGAAAAAAAAATTCACATCATGTGAATATCTCCATGTACTCTTACATATTGGTGTACAAAACCATCAACCAAAGACAAGTCGACAAAACATGCCTCTTCAAACAACTGACTCTCAAGTCAAATAATAGAGCTCATGTACAAATTTCCTTCCTATATTCTTTATCAACCTCTTCTAGTGATTCTTGAAAGGTGGATACTTAAATCCTTCCTAAAAATTTGAGCTCTAAAATGAGAAGACATATAAGGTCATTTTAAGTCATTCTTCTATCCAATTATAAAAACCAAGTGAATATCTCTACATATTGATTTATGTCCCATAAAATGTACAATATATGTGGATTTGCCTCGCCCTAAGTGAGATGTTTAACAAACATAATGATAGAGAAACAATTAGTGATGTCACCAGAAGATGTAGCCTCTTCAAGGTATCATATCCTCTCATCAAGGTCAAGAATCTATTCACCAAAAATTTCCTATGGAAATGATGGTGTAAGAAACAAAACTAGACAGAAACCTTCAGTGAGAACAACAAAATCTAAAACCTCTTCAAGGTCTTCAATTTGCTCGTAAAGTTAAATTACATGTCTTGATCAAGTCCAACAACAAAGAAACATTCAATGACAACACCAAAAGCTACAACTTCTTCAACATCTTCTAAACCATCTTCAAAGTCAATATTGTGTGCATCAAATTCCTCGGCAAGGTCATCAATGGAGTCATCAAAACCACTATTTCAAACTTCAATGCCAAAAATAAGTCAAAAGAATTCAATTTCTCCTCCAAAACCTTCTTCTCTAAGCAAAGCTAGCATGATGTCGTCGAGAAATTCAGTAATTCCACGAGGAAATTCTATCAAAGTTAAAAAAATCCTTTTCATCCATATTTAATGCCTACTTTTTCAGGTGGAACACCTCCAAATTTAAGGACCACAATGACATAAAATATGTAACTTTACCTAATAGGTGTAGACCTAGAACCCCCAACTTTCCGTGACATGTACAATTGAAGATCTTATATGGTGAGAAGTGTGAGAAGAGAGTCATGGTCCCTGAGTTGAGCAAGAGAAATAGTTTGGTATGAAAACATTACTTGTGATAGGTCTAGCTAGCAGGCTACCAAATTACATGGTAATGGCATTCAAAATGTGAAAATTCCCATTTCACTTGGAAATAAGATGGTAGAGAAAGGTATAGATGAAAGGAGATATCCATTTATTTGCATAATTTTTTCTAGCATGGACCTTAATGTCATAGCCTTATTTTGCCTAAATGAATGCCAATTTCCTTGCCATTTGGCTTGCAACATTCATAATTCATGCTCATGGGACATGATTGTGTTGCAATTGTGATAACATTTGTTGTATGCAGAAGCTAATAAAAAATGATCGAAAATGACATTTTTTCTCTATTTTTTTGAAGATTTAAGGAAAATTACACCAAGTAGCTTCCAATCTCATATGACCATCATGTCAAACTCATCTCAGGATATTTTCCAAGTAAGATCCACTTAAGCAAGCAATCTAGTATACATGACTCCAATTTCAATTAGCAGCAATGACAGTTCTAAGTGTCGTGCAAACATTGCTCTAGATCCTCAATGGGGCATGTTTGATGGCAATAATTTGGGGAGTGAGAGAGGGAGGTGGTAGGAGAAAAAAATCAAGGAATCCTCGAGAAATTGAAAAATATATAACTAATAAGGTGGAAGACATTTGTAACCTAAGAGAGAAACCTGTGAGGAAATGGGTGAAGTTGGTATTACACACCCAATTGGACAACCTCGAGGAGAAAACATTTCTCCCACTTTATTTGTTGGCATAGCCTAGTAAGTGTTATTCACTAGCATGTATTTTGTAAAGGCCTTTCAACCTAGTTCCCATTCAACTCCATCCACCGGGTTGTAGAGGATTCCAAGCCTAATTTCATAAAAAGTAAGTTGGGGATGATCACATTGACTTACCTGATGACATGTCTATGAAGATTAACTACCTTGAACTATTTTTTTGTGTAGGGAAAGAGACACATTCCCATGTCTGAGCATGAAAAGGTTCTTTGATATTGTTAATGCCTCTAGTGTTTACTTCTACAAGTTCTATAGGCAGAGTCTGTAAAGGGCCAGGTAGCCTTTGGATCTCATCTTTTATGAAAGGTGACATATCTAGTAAATGCCCCTACATTCAATCTCTGGAATGGATCTAAATAGAAGTTCTTCATTTTAATATCTGTAAAACACAACAACTTTAAGGTAAACTATGTACATGTGTCATTTCTTCCACAAACTAAAGTGTATAAGTAGTAAATTTTATACCAAGTGTGCTCCCACCATGTAAAGCGCAATTTGGTGAACTTATCATTTTTATAATATATTTTTCAATTAAATTTAGTTTCACACATGATCAATTATTGCTTTGAAAGTTGTGTTCTACATAATTTGTGTACACTAAATTACAAATTTATTTTTTTAAATCTATTTTGTGTAAATGTCGACCAATAGATATATATCATGGAGGATGAAAGACGAAGATCAGCCGAATCCCATATGGAGGTTCAGGGATCGATGGATGTTCACGGTATTTAAATATAATATTAAATCTCCATACATGTGTGTACATATGGAATTGATTTTTTTATTAACTTTGTGAGTGAAATTAGTTGTTAATAAGTTTCATATTTTAATTTTTAGGGGGCAAGAGGAGAAGGGTTTCTACTCCATCCATGGAGCGTGGCCAAGGTTCAACCGGTCAAGGTATGAGTGGTAGCAGGTTGCGGGAAGGGGGTGATATTTATTCCCCCGAAGGCCAATCAATGACTGCTGGTTCTCAACAGGGTCACTGTGGGTCTGGTTCTCAGCAGCGTCATTCTAGGTTTGGTTCTCAGGAGGGTCATGTTGGAGAAGATGTTAACCAACAACATCAATGTTGCCATCAATTTCAATATTTTTTCATTAAATTTGTACAACTTTTTTTACACATGTTTTTTCTAATATACAATATTATATATATATATATATGGATGCAGAGGCTGAAAATGTTCGAGCTAGTGGTCAAAATAGACGCAGAGCAGCTCGCTACATTCAAGAAGAAGGCTATCAACCCAGCACAACTTATCCGGCTGAGATTACTGATATACCATGGGAAACCAACGTGGCGGAATGCACCTTACAAAGGTGTGAAAGCCTTCATGCAAAATTTCAAAGAGATCTCATGGCTTTGTCTCTACCTACTGAGAGTAGAAAAAGCCTTGAAATAGTTACACATTCATTGGGTGAAATGGTAAAGGTGTACAGAAATTTGGGGCCAACGACTGATTCATTTGTAGAACTGATGAGAAAGAGAAAAGAAATAGTGATAGGTCCCGATAAATGGCAGGACATAAAACAAAAATTTACAAGAGTAGAGGCCAAGTCAATGTTTAATTATAAGGAAGGGCCAAAAAGAAAAATGTTGAAGGTGCAGTATTTCAAGCACCCAGACAAATCTGGTTATTTGTATGATCGACATCTTGCGGCCTTTGGAAGGCTTCCATGGAACGATGAGGTTCCTGTTTATTTTGCACAAATTTTTTATCTATAATTTTTTTTTGGGTATGAAACCCGACTACAATGACCTTCCTTCAGAATTTTTTGGCCCGGGGAGAGGTTGATTATATCAACGTAAGGGCGCTAAGCGAGATGTGGAGTTGCCTCGCCCTGAGCCGCCATTGGTGAGTCAACCGTTTCGAGTCGAAACCCTGCGACCAGAGATGGATGCGACTTCTCAAATAAGTCAAGAAGCAAGAGATGTTATGATCGACAATGTTCATAGCAGATTGAGTGGAGTCGATCTTTGTTTAAATCGACAAAGAGCACGTGAAAATGCACGTGCCAATTTTTTTTAACGTACAGATGAGGAGATTTACAACATGAATGTTGAAGATCTCCGAACATATGCAATAAATTATCGCAATGGTTTGCAAGACCTAATTTTTCATGAAGTAGAGGGCACCGGAACGGTATGTGTTAGTGACCTTAGGGTTTGAAATTATTTTTACATATACATGTGTAAAATTTGTAATAAATACATGTGTATGTACATATATACATTTATTTGTATGTGTACATTAATCTAACAAAAATTTATGATTATATGTTAAAACACCATTTTCAGTTCTCAGGCATGATGCGTGATGAAAATGTTAATATTACGTTCGGGACCTCCGGTTCAAACGATGCAGATGGGTTTGACCATCATGATATGTTGGCACATGTATGTTAGTGTTTTTTAAGTGACTCTAAAATAAATAATTGTTGCCACACATGTACATGTATGTATATATATAATTTGATAAAATGTTTTAACAGGTACCGATTCCGTCTGATGTTTTTGGGATGGCGGTACCTTCTTCTTCCTTAGGAGATGTACTTTCTACTTCATTGGGAGATGAGCCACAAGTATGGACAATTTTTCACAAGTTTAAAATTTATGTTTAAAAGTTATATATATATATATATATATATATTCTACCTCAAAAATTTCCATTAAAAATTGAGATATATATATATATATATATATATATATATATATATATAGAGAGAGAGAGAGAGAGAGAGAGAGAGAGAGAGATCTATATTTTGAGTTATTTAAAATTTTTTGAATTTAGGTTCCTATAGAAGATTTCTTTAATCCGCGGACTCTAGCGACGAAGATAGGAACATCCATAGCATTTGAACAAGTTGTCTTTAGTTCCTTTTTTTAATATTATTGAAAATAAGTTTATATATGTACATGTGCATTTTCATTTGAAAGTTTTTAATTTATATAAATTATTTGTATATATATATTTACATTTAACTGTACATGTATATTGTACAGTTTACCACTGCAGATGTTTATATGGGAGAACCTGTTCATCAAATGGAGAGGGAACCTTACGAGGTATTGCATGATTTTTTTGTTATATTTTGTTTTTTACATTAAGTTCTAGAAATATATATTCTCATTCATTTTTAAAACTTCAAATTTTAATGTTCAAGTACATGTGCATTGTGTATGTAGGTTTCCTATTCACAGGATAGGGCGCAGACTGAGACCCAGACGCTAGATCCTCCATTTGATGGACATCATTTACAGTAGATTTGATTTTAAAATTTAGATGGTTTTAAAATTTGTTAAACTTGATACAGTTTGATACTCAAGTAAGATTTACAATTTTTGGACATATTTTATTACATTGTTATTATATAATTTGTTTTATTTAATTTTTGGATGGTTTTAGTACTTTTGGCATGTGAATGTGAAGTAATGTTGTCATCTGAACTACATATGGCATGTGATATTTAATGTTAAATGTTTTTGTTGGATAGTTGAATTATAATTGGCATGGCATGTGAAGTTTTTAAAACTCAAGTTCTGGATGGTTTCAATCTACATTTTGCATGTGATATTTAATGAACTTTAAATGTTTAATGTTTTAATGTTGCACAATATATAATCAAAAGGGTTTTAAAACTTAAAGTTTTGGATGGTTTGAACCTACATTTGCACATGTGGTAAATTGAAATGTTACTTGTAACAAGACAATCCCCATTGATTTCATTGTATATGTTGATTTCTGATTTGATATAATTGCATGTATGATGGTACATTACTTGTAAATTCATTGGATTAATAGTGTTCATTGATTTCAGTGTAAGCGCAAAAAATTATTGACAATGTAGAAAGATTTTTGTGGTATAATAATTAAACCTAATAATATTGGAGAGCAAGAGAGACTTGAGGTATGGTGTTTATTACAAGAGTTCGAGCTAAATATTTAAATGGTTTATGATTTATGATTTTTACTTTCTTTTTAATATAATCGATACGGAAAGATGACAAAACTAATAAGGGTGACAATAAGAATAGAAGAAGAAAATAGTTTAAGATTGATCACAATAAATGCTATTTGTAATTGATTACATTCTAATTATTCACATTCTATCATTCAATATTATTACATTGTCATTTTGCATTCAAAAATTTTATTTGATCATTTTCCATTATTAAAGTTATTCTACAATATTTATCATCTCAACAAATTGAGGTAACTAAGAAAATTTATTTAATTAAAATGACTTGATAAATCTCAAACATATTTAGCATATTTAAAACGGTTATATTAATATTAGATGTATTTACATATTATTGATAAAATTAATCATATTTTTCTCATATTATCGATATTTTTTCCTTGGTTGCACACAACTGAAACCAACTTAGATCCATCTTAACTACGGATCTATCAAGCGCCGAGAGGGATCAAATATCTCGAGGTGCAAACCTTTCCTAAAGCTTTGCACTCAAAAAATAGGTTTGCAGCTCTAGATATTTGATCCCTCTCGGCACTTGATAGATCCATAGTTATGATGGACCTAGGAAAATAACTTTCTAAAAATAAGTAATGGAAAAGCAGCATAGGGAACAATTAGGAGTAGATTTAGGGCATAGGGAACAATTAGGAGTAAATTTAGGAACATGTGATAGTTGGGTGAGATAAAATCATGTATTTTAATAAAATAATGGGAATTTGTAGGAGAGACAAATAGTGGATATGACATGTATTTTGGTGAATAATCAAATTTATGGAATTAAACAATTAATTATTTTTGTATGTGAAAACAAGATTCACACCTAATCCTCACCTAAAAGACTAAATTAAACACATTATTATTAAGGGGACGAGGAGCTTTTTAGGTTTTGAGCTCCCCATTGTTAGACGAGTGTCGTAATGGCATTCCATGTATTTTTGTGAGAACTTATGATATTGTGATATTCTAATTACGAAATAGTGATCTTGAGTACACGCTGGATAATGTAGTAGATAGGAACTTTTTGATAAGGGGAGATAAGGGATGTGACCAAATTCCTATTAGTGAAAAAAAATTTCTTCACCTTCCTATAACTCCATTGTAGCTTTGGGGGCCAAAGGTAAGAAGAGTACCTTGGAATTTCTTGGGTGAAAAACCAAGTGGGTCACCAACTTTGGTCTAGTGCATTGGAATTCATTAAAGAATTGGTCATTGAAGCTGCTTCAAGCTAGGAGTGAGCATCGTCACCAACCTACATTGAATATTTTACACTCCCTAGGGTGAATGATACTTTAAATTGATTGACAGTCCAAGACTTTCGAATTTTTCTGAATGCCAAATGATCTTACAAAGCTAGTATTTATAATATCATAAAAGGTCATTCGGTGACAACTTTTACTGGAAACTTGAAGCAAAGAGAATCTATCCTTGGCTAGGACATCATGTAAGATGTCCACCATAAAAAGTAAAATTGTACTTAAACGCTGAGATTCGGGCAAGTGGGGACAACCACTTGTTATCTTGTCCCTTGGAGGCTAGGCCATATGGGGACCGAATCTGACCTTACAAAATAAAGTGAAATAATTTATACCATACGGTCGGAAAACATATACAAGAACAATTAATATACAAGAACAATTAATTTCATTCTAGAATATATATATCCAATACATATAACATTTTTCATCAATGCACATGTATAAAAAAACTACTTTCAGTTGATACTAGAGCACGTGCTTGTACCCAAACAATTTGTAACATGTGCAAACCACAAATAACATAAGCAGCTCAATTTTTAGTTGAGTATTGGAAGTTCTAAAACATATTTAATCCAAAGATAATAAATTGTTGGACACTTCACTCAAAAAAATTCTAATGGAATTCCATCTTCAATAATCCGCTCATGATCGGATTTTGACATTTTCCATTTCTTAATTTTTGATTTTTTCTTTGATTGAACTTCTATCAACTTTATGCGTGCTGCACACACCAAGTGACTATATTCACAACTTATGGAATCAGGTTCATAGTCTTCAAAGTAAAAAAAGTCTCCACTTTGATGAGTTTGTCTGAAAAAATAACCTTTCAGTATAATAGACCCTCTGTCATACTGAAATCCGTGATCATTATAGTCTTGTAATAATTTCATTTTTCGTTCAGTGCAACGCATCAAATAATAATTCACATTTTCACGTTGTCAATAGGTGCAATTACAACAAAAACATCTCTTGCACAATAAAATAAAAATTTAACATTTAATTATGCATATTTAAATTTATTTCTAGATATTTAAATCATTAGAAAGCAATTTAAATGTTACCTTCTCTAACAAGATCAGAAACTCGATCACCATCAGATGATATTGTAGTTTCCTCTGATTGCATTTCTTCAAACATTGCAACAGAAATTTTTCCCTTTGTATTTAGCTCTGTATGTTTCCAATCGTTCACATACATTTTGTTTTCACAAACATCATTGGATTTTGTGTTGTCTATGCAAACATCACAAAAATAAGAATATTTTCTTTTATCCAATGCAAACACATTTCTGGACAACTTTGTTTGAATTGAATGCAATTTCCAAGTCCCTTTTATTGTTTCAATGCCATTTCCAATTGATCTATCTATGTCTTCGATTCCAATATGCCAGAAAAACCTTTATATGGAAAATTAGAAAAATAATTTGTAAATATGATATCAAAATACAATTAAAAATAATCATTGCATGATAAATGTACAATGTTTAAAATTAAATTTCCAATATAAATTAAATTGAATGTACCTTCGCACTTCTCTTGATGGGTTTTTCTCATGGCTTAGAGCAGCGATGCACCATTGAACAACTTCTTCAGCATTCACAAATCAACGTGCAGAGTGGTTCAATTGATATCTTCAAAGTACTCGTTTTATGCATGCTCCCGCACCGTCATGTTCTCCTTTTCCATGGCCAGTCTCGAAGAAATTCCAACAATGTTTAATGCAGGTTTTCTTATGAAGACAATACAACCAAAAGAATGATCGTGCAGATTTGAATTGACTTGCGCATCCGTCTGACCATATCCAATGTTCATTGAATGTTATTCCACGATTTTTCAATGAATCATAAATTCTTCCAAAACAATGTTGTACAAAACATGTATCATGTGTACGGTCGTCACTGATATAAAAGTGATATTCTTTAATGATATGTCAATTTTCACTCGTTCTTTCTATATGATTGACATTTTGTTCAACATGTCTATATAGAATATGGACGAGCCTGGAGACTTGGTCAGAATGATAGTATTCACTCTGAATTTATTTTTGTGGAACAAATGTGTAGTTTTCTGCAAAATCAATCACTGACAAAATGGTCCCTGGTGGAAAAAATTCACGAGATTTTTTGAATTGCAAGTCTTGCCATCGATCTCTATGGGAATGCTTGGTGTATTTGTAAATTTCTGCCTCAAACTTTCTCAAAAAGTCTATCAGAAAAATTTTGTCTTCTCGTAATTCGATTCTTTTAACACTATTTTCACCTTGAATCGATGTACCGATATATTCATATCTCTTCCATTTCACTTTCATGTTGGGCAATGATTGATCATTTATATCAATACGATATTTTTTTTGAAATTTAGTCAAATTTCCACAATCATCGCATTTTTTACCACCAACACATTTCTTTTTGTAAAATAGTTCATCGCTTTCTCTTTCGCATAGAATTTGAGATATGAAATCACGGATAGTGGAAGGAGGAGGTGAATCCTTCCATAATGTTCTACCGAAATCAAGGAATGTGTCATAATATAACTCAAATTCCACATGATAACGGCAACAACAAGTGTTGCGTACGGTGATAGGTTTTACATACCATGGTTTTTGTTGAACAAAAGCACTGAGTGAAACATGAATTTGATGATTCTCTTCTTTGAACTTGTTGAATAAATATATCTAAGTGGTTTACAAGAGATGTTTTTCATGTTCTTCGTATTTATTTCATGTTATTCTTCTTCGCATCACATTTCTTGCAGTTGGTGAAACACGCGAATTGTTCTTCCAATATTCATTTATTATTTTTTTAACATTTTCTCCAAGTCTATCTTTGTATGGTTGCCTACAAATAGCTCTCCAACAAGCGAGTTCATCATTTACATCTATATGTAGTTGAAATTTTCGATGTTTGTGCAGAGTTTTTCGTGAGGTTCCCAGTGCTCGTGCCATAGATGTTATCAAACGATTCTCTTGAGTACTTGGTGAAACCATTGCCATCTGTATTCCTCTACGTACATTTGAAACATATTTATCTCTAGATCTCTTAATTGACTTTATAGCACTACTCATATTTTTTATCACCTCTTCCTTCATTTTTTTATCTTTGGTTGATTTTCGAATACCCAATAGTGTCATCGTTTCTTTTAATTTCCTTGATGATAGGAGACCTTTCAAAATTTGAGCCTGAACTGTCACTCGCTCATTTAAGAAATACGTTTCAAAAATGCGGTCGACACGATATCGTATAATATGGTCAGGTTTTTTATCTCCATATGTGTGAGTGTCAACATTTTCTAACATCTCATTATCGATAGTGATTTCATCTGTACATATTCGAAAAAATAGTACATATTCAATAAATCACTAAATTGATAAATATGTCAATAAATATTAGCAAAATTTTAAATATATCAATAGATCATAATATATACATTTACATACCCGCTTCAATTTCTTCTTGAGGTTGATTTTCTTCTTCAATATTTTGAGGAGTATCTCTGTCTGTTTACATTAAACAAAATTTTTTTCAAACTAGTTCATCAAATAAAAATTAAGCTTCAATTTTACATTAGGAAAATTTTAAATATATCAATAGATCATAATATTTACATACCTGCTTCAATTTCTACTTGAGGTTGATTTTCTTCTTCAATATTTTGAGGAATATCTTTTTATGTTTACATTAAACAAAATATTTTTCAAACTAGTTCATCAAATAAAAATTAAGCTTCACATTTTACATTAGGAAAATTTTAAAAATATATCAATAGATCATAATATTTACATTTACATACCTGCTTCAATTTCTACTTGAGGTTGATTTTCTTCTTCAATATTTTGAGGAATATCTCTGTCCGTTTACATTAAACAAAATATTTTTCAAACTAGTTCATCAAATAAAAATTAAGCTTCACATTTTACATTAGGAAAATTTTAAATATATATCAATAGATCATAATATTTACATTTACATACTTGCTTCAATTTTTTCTTGAGGTTGATTTTCCTCTTCAATATTTGAGAGAGCTTCTAGCTTTCTTTTGCGAGATTGTCTAGTCTCTTCTCTACGTGTCTCAGTGTCTCTTTTTCGATCATATTTTCTCGCACAAGTTCTTCGATTTCCCATGATAATAGGGTATGAAGTTCAAAAAATTTCCTTCAAAAAATTGGACAATAACTCAATTACAAAAAATATCACAAAATATTTAATTTAAAAAAATTCAGTGTAAATTTTTTGCAAAAAATACATATTCCAATCCAAAACACTTACTTTAAAAAATTCGAGAGAAAAATGTCTTATAAAAATGAAACGAAGCTCAAAATATTTAATTCAACTCAAAACACATACATACCTCCAAGAAATGTCTTTTGAATGTACGTCCAAGAAATTTTTTACAATTTTCGCCAAAATCACGCCGCCTCTAAGAAATGTCCTCCAAAAAAATTCTTTAAACCCAAAATTGTAAAATCAACCAAGAAATGCTCTTAAATCCAAACTTTGAAGAAAAGTTTTTGAACTCAAAACAAGATCTTTGTAAAATGAGAAGAAGTGTGCGAAATGTGTGAAAATTGTGAATCATTTCGCGCCAATTTATATTGACGCGAAATGTGTTTTAGTAGGGAGCTCCGCAAAACTCTCCGGCCGATGGAGAGTTATACAATAGTTTGACCGAACTTTTGATCAAAAGTTTTCCCAAACTATTAAGACATTAGATTTAACGGGTCTTAAGCGGAAAACATAGTTCGGCCGAACTTTACTAAAAGTTCGGCCGAACTAACGCGTCATCAATTACTCAAAAACTAGGCTCTGAATACGGTTCTACAATTTTGGACTGATTAAACTCCATGAAAAGTTGTTAATTAACTGTTGGAACCAATACAAGCATTTTTAGAATTGAATCTACTTTCAGGAAATATAATTTTTATGGAATTTCATAAACGTTTAATAATTTTAATTATTTTTCTAATAAAATGGGTGCAAACAATTTCTGAGGGTCATTGTGATTCAGTGAAATCAAAATTTTGTATCTCCCAAAATTCATTGTAAAAAAAATTGAAAAAATTATGGGGCATTACATTGGTCCGTCGTCTCTAATGGGTAGCTTTTAGATTTTTATTTTATAACTTATATGTTAAGAAATTTCTTGCGACGCGAAACATATCCAAAATACACAGTTTTTCGTATTGGACCGGTTCAAAAAATTCTAGTAATTATGATATGTATCCATTGGCTTTGTAAATATGACGAAAACAAAGTAGACTCTGTCTAGATTGTTGTAACACATTTTTTTTTTCAAAAACACAAATTTTCAATGAATACAACATTGCATCATAACATGACTTCTTGTGAATCCTTTGATTGTTAAGAAACACACACTCAAAGAAACGCTAAGTTGACATATCAAATCTGCATAAAAAAATTTCAAAAAATAAGTAATAGAAAGCTAACAAAATTTCTCACAACTTTTATTTTTATTGCAAAATGAAATTCTACACAGAAAAGTTGTTATAGTTTGCAGAAAGTTGAAGAACTGAAAAAAATAAAAAAAATTTCTCAAAAAAGGGCAAAAAGTGTAACCCAGCTTCACATTTTCACCCAGTGATAATCTCAAACCATGGGTGGACGAGTCCGTCAAGCTTTCCCACGCTATGGATGTTACAGTGAAACAGTTAAACCAGACATTGGAGAGCGTCGCAACTGCTATAGAAGGAGATAGCTCAGAATGCTTCTACACAAAGCGAAGTGGTGCTACCCCCACTGATCAAGGTCGTCACGTAGCTTCAGGAAAACATGGAGGACTCACGACCACCATGACTCGAGACGAGTCACAAGATTGTGTTGGGGGACTGTTGTAACAGGGTCCCCTAATAGTTGTGAATTTTGTATAAATATTTTATATTTTGGTCTTAATTATTCTAACGCAGAGGTTTTTGGATGGGTCAAAGCCCCTAATGCATTGTAAATGGGTCAAGGGTAGACCAAGGGTTTGCAAACCATGGTTTGTAGACCATTATATGCGTAGGCTAAATCGGTATAAATAGAATAACCTTTTTGATTCATAGGTAGAGAAATATAGAGATTGATGCGAAGCACGAATTATTAGATATGTGGTAGGGTTGTTTGGGTTAGGACTCCTGCTGGCTGTGTGCGCGGAGATCCTCTATCCTACTATGTGCAGACCCTGCTGGCTATGTGCACAGGTGGTATCTGGGAATGTAAGAAGATTTTTGTAATAATATATGTGAAGTATTATGGGCATATGATGTGATCTGGATCTATTCTATTATGGTTGATGCGAAATTTATTTATATGATTACGTATCTGTTTATACCCACGAACTGTTTTTTCTTATGGTACATGTATCTATGATCTATCTATTTGCTATGATTATACTATTCTGTGATTATATTTGATAGTATGCATGTGGATGCGAACCTGTTAAGTAGATCAGATAAGTTGCATTATGGTTATATATTGAAAATCCTGTGAACAACCCCTTGCAATATAGATCTGATAATTGCGAACCAGCTTGACTTACCTGCTCTCTGCCAGGGTGCAAAAACTTGGTTCCAGCACCTTCCCATACTGCTTCGGGTGAGACTTTGGCCTACGCAAGTAGGTCACTGCTGAAAGGGCCAGTAGTATAGGGTCGGTTTGTTGGCAAACCTTAACCTCTGAACTTGCGTTAGGACCTTTCAAGCCAACACCTAGTATTATCCTTATGTTGATAAGACACCTAAATATTTTCTCCTTTGAAATTTGTCCCATAAGCTAGGGCTTTTAGCAAGCAGAAGAAATGTTTTCTCCTTCTTTATTAGT
This sequence comes from Pinus albicaulis, assembly GCA_034641835.2. Lineage (NCBI taxonomy): Eukaryota > Viridiplantae > Streptophyta > Pinopsida > Pinales > Pinaceae > Pinus > Pinus albicaulis. The sequence continues at coordinate 1,463,738,976 of CM076581.1, forward strand.
ACTCTGAAACAGTTCGAAGATGAAACCTTGGTCATTTGGATGGTTCATGTACTCCTCTTCTATATCAAAAGCCTTGCTTATTGTTGATAGCTTATCTGACATTTATTTAAAAAAAAAAAATCGTCGCTCTTCCAACAGAGTAGAACCATGGGTCTTCCAACATTTATTTTCGTCACTCTTTGGACATCTTAGTGTCATCGCTCTAGTGACGTTTATTTAAAAAAAAAATCGTCGCACTTCGGACAGAGTAGAACCGTCGGTAATATGACCTTTATTTTTTTTTATATATTTTTGTTTCATCTCTCTTCTAACAGAGTAGGACTGTCGGTCTTCTGACATTTATTTTTTTTAATCTTTTTGTTTTGTCACTCTTCCGACATATTAGGACCGTCGGTCTTCTGATGTTTAGTTTTTAAATTATTTTTTTTTTGTCGCTCTTCCTACATCTTGGAACCATCAGTCTTCTGACCTTTTCATACCATCGTTATAGCGACATTTCACGACGTCAGACTAGCAACGTGTTGAGGCGTCAGACTAGCGACGCTTGTGACCATCGGAAATGCGATGACTAGTTAAACATCGGAAGTGCGGCAGAAATATAAAATGTCAGCAATATTGTCACTACACCGACGAAAAATGTGCTAGTGTGCAGAGCCATCCATAAGAAATGGCATAAGGTGCACCACAGAAGTTGATAGATTGAGACTTGATGCTGCAAAGAATGTAGGAACCCCTACTTCACAGCGTATACATAGATAGTCTCTTAAAAAGTTTACTGGATACATGGATCTTATGAGCAAATGTATTGTGACTAAACCATCTTCCTTTTAGGAAGCAGTGAAACAACCAACTTGGGTTGATGCAATGGTTGAGGCATATGACTCCATTGTCAACAGAAGTGCATGGGAGATTGTTCGAAGACCAGTCGAAAAATCAGTGGTTGGATCAATATGGGTCTACAAGGAAAATAAAGCTACTGATGGGAGTGTGGAGAAATACAAGGCCACATTTGTGGCCCGAGTATTCTCACAGATCGTGTAATATTCCAAAATTTGCAAGCAGCAAATTGGAATATTAATTTTTTCTTATATCATCTAGGAGGTGAATAAAATGGGTAAAATACCCATGAGTAGGAATAAAATCCCTCATAGTCTGAAAGGGATCTATGGAGTAGCTTTATTTTTCCCTTTCCAGTGTGAAAAGGGGCAATTGCATGAGGACAAGGTCAAGTTTCACCAAGTCAACAGCGTTGCCTAAGAGAGTGTGGCTTGCTTCGGAAGACAACACAGTTTGAGAGGGAGAAATATTCTTTGTGGAAGAAACGCTATTGTGTGGGGTACAGGGAAAAGATACATTCACTTGCATAAAAGGAGGAAGAGACAACCATAGTGAGACATCTTTGAGTATATTGATTTTGGTCTAGAAGACTATTTGCAGTCTCTAGCTATTCAGTTGAGTTGCAGTGCTGTTTAGCATGAGGGATTCCTGTTTAGGATTTCGTCCCCTTCTTGAGAGGCCTCTTGAAGGATTGTACTTCATTTTCTCCACATCTAGGCTCAAGTCCAAAGCCACTCCTTTCAGTCACTGCATTATTTCTATACAAGTATAACATAGTGTTGCTGGGTGTTACAGTGGACAGTTCAACAACGCCTTTCCTTGGCTCATCTTTCAGAGGAGGGAGCTCCTATTCCTCTAGGAGGTTAGTGGAAGAGTTTTCTAAGTTGATTGCACATCTTTGGCACCAGTCCAAGCATCTCTTATCTCCTACAGCGCAGTCCAGCTCCTTGACTGTGTTATTTTAGAGTGCACTTATAGTGGGGGATTGTACCACTATTTTTGAGGGTGAGATCCTCAGGGATTGGATCAGCCTTTCACCTGAAAGATACATTGGATGAGATTCAGCCATTAGTTGTAGCATATTTAGCTATTTCCATCCATTTCTATTTTCTGATTTGCAGCTGCTGCCCAGCAATTCCGGAATTTTTGCATATTTTCCATTTGTACTTATATTTCAGCCAATCCTCTTAAGGATTGTTGTATATTTATTTTCAGGGGTTGAGAGCTTTCTCCCCCACATTTCTTGAGCTCATATTGTCATATCATTGTATTATCTATTATTATGTTGTAGTGTCTCCTATAGACTGCGCTGTTATAGCCATGGCTTCCTTCATGTAGCAATATTTTCCATTTATCATGTATATGTTCTATTGAGAGAGCCATTGCCCTACTTGAGTGATTGTTTCCCCAAGAATTTGTATAAAATGTTGCTTCTCTGATCTAATATGATGGCTATTGGGATATTCTAACTATTTCTACATTCATATAACAATGTTACTCCATTTAATGTTCATACATTGTTGCAGTCCCTTCATCGGGCTCTTTCTGAAGACAACTAGGTGTGGGAGATTTGTTTAACCCACCTAAAGGGATTTCTTTGGAGCCTCCTCTTGGATTTTAGTATTATATGCATTTATATAAGGGATCTAGGTCTTGGTTTCAAATCCTATAGCATCCATTCCTGGAAAATGCGTTTTCCAGTCATGCCTTGCTAGCAAATCCCATTTTGGGATATTACAGTGGTATCAAAGCAACTTTCTTGGCTCAACCTGTGAGTCTCAGCCCAAGAATATCAGAATATTGAAGATATTGGGTTTTATCTCATCATATTTCAGATCCATGAAGAACCTTCACAAGGAGGATAAGAAAATAGAAGAGGAAGACCCCTGCACTTCCTATTCTCATCATGAAGGAGACAAAGAAATAAGAAGGAGAAAGACTCCATTTTCCAGAGGAGAGAAAGGGGATAAGCTTACAAAGCTTCTTCCTAAATCTGTACAAAACATTCATGAAGATTTCAAGAAGATTAGGAAGGACATGTATGAAGAATCTCCAAGAGGGTTTGAATCTAAAGCAAACTCTAGATTTCCATATGAGTGTGAGCATGCAGCTACACACCTTGATGTACAGCGCAGTCACATGCCCAACATTACTAGGAGAGAGAGGGGAGAAGGAGAAATGAGAATTTCTAGTCCTGAAGAAGAAACCATCAAGGCTACAATGCTGCATTTGAGAGGTAAGACCTATGCTTGGTGGAATTTTGAATCTTTTCCCTTAGAAAATGCAAAAAATTCATCTCATGCAAGTTTCACTAAGGCATTAGTGAAGAGATGTGATAAGAGGATTCATTATACACATGTGGTGGAGCCAACTAAGAAAAATCAAATGGAAACCTTGCATAAAAACTCAAAATCGATTCAGAAAAAATGGATGAAGCTGAAGACTTGCACCATACTTTTCCAGAAGACGGATTTTCATCTCACACCTGTAAGCAACGAAGAATGGAGATATCTTTTTAAAAAAGGTATCCAATCCTTGGGAGGTTCCCATTCATATTGTAGAGGTTGAAGGCAACAACGCTGTTAGATCTAGAGAGTATCTAGTGCCTCATGCAAAGGAAGAAGGAACTCTTACTCCAAGTAGAGGGTTTCTTGCATCTTTGCAAAGGAATCCCTAGGATCTCATGTGTGGAGATCAAGGCACAAATCATGTGCCATTGTTGAGGAGGTGTGTAACCATGGAGACACAAGGAGGAGGTAGGGAGAATACCCAGAATCATGAGATGAGGAGTAGACATCCCTATTCATTTATGGAGGTTGTTACGCCTAGGAGGGAGACTGGATTGCGCAGTAAGAGCTTGGGCAGATTTTTCCATTCATATATGCAGTCACCTTTTGATGATCATGTCTCATTTCATGGAGACATTTTTCCGTGGAGACCACTGGATCAGTAGAGGAGGAAATATGCTTCAATAGTTGAGGAACGACTCATTGATTTCAGGAGGGTGGAGACCTTGGGAGAGCTTGGTACAACGTTGGGAGTCTTTGGTAGACTTGAGGAGAGAGAGAGCATTCTTTCAACATCATCATTTCCCACTTCCATTTCACATTATTCACTGTGGCAGGAGTAGCAGGGGAAGGATAACTGCCCTCCAACTTGCATCTTTGGCATAGGAGATGTCAAAGGAGAGGATGACCATATGATAGGTGTTCTTCATGAAAGCTCATCAGCGTTGTCATTATGGAACGTGGATCTATGTTGGAGCTTCCAGCTATTGGGGGAATACTCTTAGGATCATTTTCTTGCATGACATTGAGTGATCAGCATATGAGGAGATGCATGGATCATGTGCATATGGAGGAGATACATAACTCTTTCTAAGAGTTAGCGCAGCCACCTCTTTTATCTTTGAGAATGAGAGGAGACTCATCTATGCGCCACTCCATTTGTATAATAAGAACATATGGTAAGGGTGATGATTGTTTACATGATTATTTATATGATGTGTATATATGTCCCTTAACCATATATGTGCAGGATGTTGCTCCAAGGAGGAGCATTCTTTCTTTTGAGCTTCATGGTCTAGTTTAGGCCATAAACATGATTGATTGCCATTCCCTAGGAGGAATTGGGGAGGAGGCATGTTATGGAGAACATGCTCATTGTACACCTTGTGCCATTCACTTCCTCCACACTTATGAGGAGATCGGAGCAGCAGACAAGTGGTTGAGAAGCCACACTTTATATCAGTCTCTATTATAGTTGAGGTTCAAGCTGCATTGGTTGCATTTGAGGAACCATTGTCCTTCTCACTTGTTACATATGGAAGCAAGCATGATTCTCATTTTTTCTCCCTATGGTTCTATTGCTTCTGTCTTTATGAGGAGCATACTTGGGAGAGAGACACATTGGGTGGATGTGTCCTTTGAGGGAGAAATTCCTCACACTTTTTGCACTACATGTTCTAAGGGGAGCATGGGATATGGTATGGTCGCCTTAACAACACATTTTTTTCCTTATGAGGTGATCCATATGATGGATATCATTCCATATGACGATGAATTCCAACTCATCATATATGGAATGGTTTGGGCCAACTTGATTTGCAATGTTGGAGGAGATGTCTTTGGAGATCTAGTCCTCATCTTGCCACTTGAGGGAAATCTTATTGCAGCCCAATATCAGCCAACACTCTAAAATTATCATAAGTGGAGAGATGGATGGCGTGGGGTAGGCTACATTGTCTACCATGTGCAGATTTTCATCTCACCTACTTTGTCGGAGCCAAAGGTGGAGGACAGTTTTCAGGAGTTGCCTAGTTGGGAGGTGACTCATTTTGCATGGCTAATAGCTTGGGGATCGAGGATCCATATGGAAGAGACAATTCCCATTATATTTCAGATCCTATTCATCAACGGGGCCTCTAGACATCCCTTTGTTATCCTCTTGAGTATTTCACCTTTAAATGATGATGGCTTGATAGTTGACTTGCATGCTGAGGAGGAGAAATGTGGAGAATTGATTGATTAGATAGCATCACTTCACTTGGAGGAGATCATCATACATGGATGCTACAAGGATAGGAGAGAAGAATTCAGTCTATCCTTTTACTTGATTGAGGACAAGCAATCTTTGAGAGGGGAGGACTGTAATATTCCAAAATTTGCAAGGAGCAAATTGGAATATTAATTTTTGCTTATATCATCTAGGAGGTGAATAAAATGGGTAAAGGACACGAGTAGGAATAAAATACCTCATAGTGTGAAAAATATCTATGGAGTAGCTTGATTTTTCACCTTCCAGTGTGAAAAGGGGCAATTGCATGAGGACAAGGTCAAGTTTGACCAAGTCAACAGTGCTGCCTAAGAGAGGGTGGCTTGCTTGGGAAGACAACGCAGTTTGAGAGGGATAATGATTATTTGTGGAAGAAACCCTAATATGTGGGGTGTAGGGCAAAGAGACATTCACTATCATAAAATGAGGAAGGGGCAGCCATAGTGAGACATCTTTGAGTATATTGATTTTGGTCTAGAAGACTATTTGGAGTCTCTGACAGTTCAACTGAGTTGTAGTGTTGTTTAGCACGAGGGATTCCTATTTAGGATTTCCTCTCCTTCTTGAGAGGCCTCTTGAAGTATTTCACTTCATTTTATCCACATCTCGGCTCACGGCGAAAGCCACTCCTTTCAGTCACTGCTTTATTTCCACAGAAGTATAACGTAGTGTTTCTGGGTGTTGCAGTGGAGGGTTCCACAACACCTTTCCTTGGCTCATCTTTCAGAGGAGGGAGCTCCTATTCCTCCGGGAGGTTAGTGAAGGATTTTTCTGAGATTATTGCACATATTTGGCACCAGGACAAGCATCTCTTATCTCCTACAATGCAGTCCAGCTCCTTGACTGCGTTATTTTAGAGTGCACTTGTAGTGGGGGATTGTACCACTATTTTGGAGGGTGAGATCTTCAGGGATTGGATTAGCCTTTAACCTGGAAGATCCATTGGATGAGATTTAGCCATTATTTTCAGCATATTCAGCTATCCCCATCCATTTCTATTTTCTTAGTTGTAGCTGCTGCCAGCAACTCCGAAATTTCTGCAGATTTTCCATTTGTACTTATATTGCATCCAATCCTCTTAAGGATTGTTTTAAAGTTATTTTCAGGGGTTGAGAGCTTGCTCGCACACATTTCTTAAGCTCATATTATCATATCATTTTATTATATATTATTATGTTGCAGTGTCTCCTATAGATTGCACTGTTATATCCATGGCTTCCTTCATGTAGCAGTATTTTCCATTTATCATGTATATGTTCTATTGAGAGAGGCATTGCCCTACTTGAGTGATTTTTTACTCAAGAATTTGTATGCAATGTTGCTGCTATGATATAATATGATGGCTATTGGGATCTTCTGACTATTTCTGCATTCATATAACATTGTTACTCCATTTAATGTTCATACATTGTGGCAGTCTATTCATCAGGAACTTTCTGAAGACAAATAGGTGTGGGAGATCTGTTTAACCCACCTAGAGGGATTTATTTGGATCCTCCTCTTAGATTTCAATCTTAGATGCATTGATCTAAGGGTTCCAGGGCTTGGTTTTAAATCCTATAGCATCCATTCCTGGAAAATTCGTTTTCCAATCATGCCTTGCTAGCAGATCCCATTTTGGGATATTACAGATCGAGGGGATGGATTATGATGAGAGTATTGCACCTATTGCAATGTACTCTTCTATTATATCCATCCTTGCACTCTCAATGCTGATGGGCTGGCACATTCATCAGATGGATGTGAAAACTATGCTTCTTAATGGGATCATTGAGGAAGAGGTATACATAGAGCAGCGTGAAGGTTTCAAGATCTTCAACAATGAGTCACATGTGTGCCAAATCAAGAGGTAACTCTATGGGCTAAAGAAAGCACCCCATTCTTGGTACACTTGGATAGGAAACTATTTCACCAGATTGGGATTCACCAAAAGTGAAGCAGATGAAAACCTGTACCAGATTGTGGTTGAGGGTATGCTATTGATTATTGTTCTTTATGTTGATGATCTAATTTTTACTAGTGATGAGAAGTTGATACACTCATGCAAGGAGTATCTTACAAGGGAGTTCGAGATGAAGGACATAGGACTCCATTATTTCCTTGGCTTGGAAATATGGTAGCGGGATGGTGAAATTTTTTTGTCTCAAGGAAAGTACACCAAGGAGATACTGGGTAAGTTTCACATGGAGAGCTAAAAACCCATGGATACTCCTCTTCCAGGAAATTAGAGGAAAGAGGATGCTACTTCATGAGAGGTAGTGGATGCTATTGTCTATAGGTAGTTAGTTGGTTCAATGATTTATCTAGTGAACACCAGACCAGACATTTTCTACGTAGTTAACCAACTGATTCAAGCTATGGTTAAGCCTACCAAGATCTTTTGGAAGGCCAGGACACATGTCTTGAGATACCTGAGGGGTACATCAGAGTATGGTCTATGGTACAGACAGATAGAGGGAGTGAAGCTTCAAGGCTTCATGAATAAGGATTGGGCAGGCATCCATCAAACGAAAAGAGTACATCAGGAGGGATATTCAGCATAGGATTGACAACAGTTTTATGGTACAACAGGAAACAATGATCTATGGCACTCAGTTCAGCGGTAGAAAAATACATGGCAGAAATTCAAGTTGCATGTGAGGCTATCCATATGAGAAAGTTCTTGGTTGGTTTCTTTGGTTCTGAGATGGATCTAACACAGATTCATTGTGATAATGAAAGTTGCATTAAAATCTTGATTAATCCCGTGTTTGATGATAGGTCCAAGCACATAGATATCTGGTACCATCATCTCAGATATTGTGTGAAGAGAAGAATAATGTTGCTTCAGTATATTCCCACGGAAGATCAGGATGTAGATATCTTGATGAAGGCCCTCACCAAGAGAAAATTTAAATGCCAGAGACCAGATGGGGGTGAAGGATAATCCCTTTATTTTTGAGAGTCAATGTTGAAATTCAACAAGAAAATTTCAGTACCCACGCCTAGTGCATTAAGAACCTACACTAGGGTGAGGCCCATAGGGCTAAATTTGTTGCATGTCTATTTTAGTTATCCCTTAATTAAGATGGTCAATAAAATGTAATCTAGTCTCAAAATCAATTTTAATAGTTAAATGAGTGTGATAAACTTATTTATCTCATGAATTTTGAGTTAGAGGTAGTTGGTGAGGCATGCAAAGTAATTCTAGTTGTAACATAGTTCCAAGTGTAGTGATGCATTAGCTAATGTAGGTTGTAATCAGTTTAACTCAGTTAAGTGAGTTAAAATCATTTGTGCTAGTTGTAAATGCTTGATACACTAGTGAGAGATCAAGTGAATTAAATATTAATTAATTCACAACCAGTGATCTCACATGAAATTAAGGATTTACTATTATTAGCTGCATGCATGTCAGATCTAGTGGAAACCCAGCTGAGATCTAGGAGAAAGGGAAGTTGACTATCAGTTGTAGGATTATTGGGTTGCACCCATGAAACCAAACACCCATTGGAGTGTCCATTATAATTGTGCAGTCAAGGATGGAAAAAAATGCTATTATTTAGGGATTGCATTCATCAGGGATTTCGCAAGCAAGGCAGGTTGTCTCAAGGTAGTAAATTGGCTAAGTATTGGTCATTTTTATGTATGATAGTGCAAGACAATTAGCTTAGTATAGGAGGGCTCTTGTGAGAAGACTTGTATGTAATTGTTTCAAGATTCCATGTTGAATATACAATAGAAGATAGTGGGGTTTTGAGCAGCAAGCTTTCCTTGGAAAACTATCTGTGTTGTGGTTTGATGATTATTCTTTGCTTCATGTGATTGGAATTTTTTTTTTTAATTATGAAAAATATTTGTATGATATACATTCTTGTTGTATAATTTCTGCAAAGGACCCTGATATCACAAAACAAAACCGAGCTTGGAAGTCCTTGAGGAATTTTCCTATCTCCAAGTCCTTATTCTTTACTACAATCCACATGAGATCACTAGGCCATAATCGACACTCCAACCTCAGGATTTATCGTGTATCCCTACATTACTAGTCAAGGGATTCATAGGCCTTTCGAAATATTCTTGAGACCACCTCCTCCCCTGATTCTAAAACCTTCCAAAAATTCAAAATATAAAAACTGGGAACAATCCCATCACACCATGACTATATAGAAAATGGAAAAGCAAGGCTGAAAACTACTGTCAAAACCCTGAAAAAAGCATGTCGCTGACAAAAAAAGGCCAAATATCAACATGCACATACCATGCATTTCAAAAACAGCTACAAAATTAAACATGCAACATGTTACCTACAAGTATTCATATTGAAGCTTACTTTACCCTTCTCTAGTTCCTTGCTTGATCTTTGACTTTCTTGATCCAATTCTAAAGTGATCCAAGTGTCTAAGTGTGAAAGAGAGCTCCAAAACTGAACCGAAAAAATTCTACCAGCTTATGCTCTAAGGTATTTTATTGATGAGGCCTCTTATTTATCCAATTTTAAATTATTTTCCTTCATTTTACTCTTCAAACACAACCGGTGAACTCTAACCTTCATTTTCTCCTAATTTCCTTTATTTTAATAAAAAAATGTGCCAAAAATACCTTTTTCCTTTTCAAAGCCTTAGACGTTGCCTTTGCCAATTTCCTCTTAGCCATAAACACATCAGGTGATTCCCACTAGGATATCTTTCCCAACATTCAGCTCAGAATAAGTGTCCCTCAACCATGATCTTATTTTTTCCTTTATTAACTTTTATCACATGAAATTTTAGCTCGTGTCTGTTACATAACCCTCTCCCTTGGGGAACACTGTCCTTGATGTTAGACCACACCTATACCTAGAAAAACCACTAAAAATAAAACATATTTCAAATGGAGCTTTATAGCTTAGCTCGATGCAATATTTACAATGAATAACCTTCTCAAAAGAAAAAAATATCATGTCAATCATGACAACCATACCACTTACTTGAGCTTTATAACATAGCTCATTAAGGTATCTACAATAACAACCACATATACTTATGAACATTTTCTTCAACCATGAAACAATCGTATTTTCTATGGAGATTTATAAATCGAACTTGATATATTTTTTACAATAATATACACATATATACACATGAAAAATTTCTTAAGAAAAAAATAAAAGGATATGATGCCTGCATCTGCAACAAGGGATTCGAGAAGCTCACACCTCCAACAAGAAAATGAAACCAAGATTCACCTGCTTCCCGAGAAGTCGAGAACCCATTATCAAATTAAACCTACATACAATGTCCATTGCTACGATCCTACACCACTTTTCCTCTTAGGGAACAATTATCGTCTCATTGTTCTAGGGCACACTCCCAATGCACATATGATTCCATCTGGAAATGATAATCACCAAAAAAAAAAAATCATCGACCTTCCCTTCTCTGCTACATAGTCCCTTAGGAAATTCGGTCACCCACTTATATGTAGTCACTCACCTTCTAAGTTCCCTAACATTACCTATGTCGGGAAATCTATCCCTTGGAAAGGATTCCTCAGATCGGAAGGTTAAACAACCAAGGCATATCCCTACCTCAAAACCATCGAAAGGTAAAAAATACAAGGAATATCCCTATCTCAAAACCATCATACCACTCATAGCATGCTCATGGAAATAAATGGACACTATTGGGTAACAATGTCCCACAATGTCATTTCTCTTGAAGTGCTTTACCAATATACTACTACATGTTCCAATTCCTTTCCCTATCACTGGTAAATCTTGCAGTCAATATCAACCACCCCAGCCTAGAATTTATGTGCTTTCCTATACTAATGACATAAATCACACTAGATTCAAAATAAATTGAAATAAATTCACATCACACCTCGTTGGTGTCATCTCAACAAGGTACCCTTTCAATTTTGTTTACTTCCTATCACAACAAATAAGAATAGATCTTTGACCCAATCATCATGTATAAACATATTACATCTGGTTAGCTCAAAACTAAACCATCATAAATCAGAATCATGAGTTAGATGTAATCAACATAACCAAAATTATATATCACATGCATAATTAAAAATTGAAATAAAATATTGATACTTATCTTTCCATGATTCTTTTCTATTTCTTTTGTTCTTTGTTGTTTTTGTACACACACTGAATCAGTTGCTAAACCCGACAAGCATGTAGTGCCTTCTCTTTAAGAAACAAGGGAATCTAGAGACTAAACTTCCTCCTCCCTCAATATCAGCAACAAGGGTATCCCAAGATTGAATTGCCTCAACCCTCAATATGAAAAAGAAGGGAATCTAGAGACTAAGTGTGTCAACCCTCAATAATAACAACAAGGAATATAGACACTAAATTGCCTCAATCCTCAATAGAGAAAAGGGTATCTTGATACTATACTGTCTCAACCCTCAATAGAAAAACAAGGGCCCAAACAATCCCATGCCTATTTGTCCCATCAGACTGTACAATACATACACATACATAGTATACAATGCAACACATGCACCTAAATGTGGTGTAATGCACAACACATACACCTATACCTAGTGTACAACATAATACATACACCTACACCTAGTGTACAACACAATACATATATGTACACATTGTATAATACCATGAATACACATGTCATGGTAAAACGACTACACAATACTCATAGCACCATACCAAATATACACAACACAACATGTACGACATGTACACAATACCACTTGTATGACATGTACACAGTACCACCTATACACAACACCACCTACACAATGTGTACATGACACCACACGTACACAAAACCACTTCCACATTGTGTGTGCAACACCACCTCTACACCACACCACCTGCACAACGTGTACACATCACGAGTTGTACAATGTGTATATAGCACCACATGTACACACCACCAACTGCACAAAATGTACACAACATCACATGTACCACATGTACATAACACCACATGGAAACAACACCACATGTACAATCATGGACACCACACCATATGTACAGAAAACCTCATGTATAACCTATATACTACACCATATGTACATAGCAGCACATATACAACATGTACACTGCATAAAATGTACATAACACCACATTCTCAACATGTACATAGCACCATCTATACATAGCACTACATGTACGACATGTACTTAGCACCGTTGGTACCCAACACCACATATGCATGTAGAAATTATACAATAAGAATGTATATCATGAATTCAATCCGATCTAATAATATACTAAATTTAAATACTGAACCGCTTCTAAAAATAAATTTCGTAATTAAAAACACAATCGCCAAACACATGAAGCAAATAAGAATCATTCAAACCACAACACAGATAATTTCCAGAGGAAAGCTTGCTACTCAAAACCCCACTATATTCTATTGCATATTCACCATGGATACATGAAACAATTAAATAAAACTCTTCTCACAATAGCCCTCCTATGCTTAGCTAATTCTCTCACACTCTCTCACATAAAACTAATCAATACTAAGCCAATTTATTGCCTCCACACATCCTGCCTTGCTTGCACAATTTGTGTGGAATGCAATCCTTATTACATAGGAATTTTGGCCTTCCTAAACTGTGCAAGGATCATGGGAAATTCAATGGGTGTTTGGTTGCATGAGTGCAACCCAATAATCCTACAACTGATAGTCAACTTCCCTTTCACCTAGATCTCAACTGGGTGTCTATTGGAACTGACATGCATGAAACTAATAATAATAAATCCTTAGTTGCATGTGAGAGCACTAATTGTGAATTAATTAATATTTAATTCACTTGATTTCTCACTAGTGTATCTAATAGTTACAAGTAGCACAACTGATTTTAACTCACTTAACTGACTTAAACTCATTATAACCTTGTAATATTCCTAAATTAGCATGCAACTAATTGGACTATTAATTTCTCTCTTGACATGTAGTTAGATGAATAAATGGGTAGGGAGGCCCATAAATCTCTTTAGTAGGCATAAAATCCCTCTTAATGTGAAAATGGATCATATTCATAGCTAGATAAGGCACCCTTATGTGTGAATAGGGACTAATGCATGTGGACAAGGTCAAGTTTGACCAAGTCAACATAGATGGTATGGAGGAAGTGAATCATCAATAGAGACAACCAAGTGTGAATGTGGATTAGTTTATATAGTCATATAAAATCTATATTGAAGACCCTTAGTTGTGAAAAGGGGCTAGAGCAGTTTGAATAGGTCAACTTTGACCAAATCAAACAATGTTGTTATGGGGGAGTGGCATTAATTATGGGACAACGCAGTTTTGGAGGGAGATTAATTGCATGATGATGGAAACCCTAATGAGTGGGACCCAAGGTGATAAGGCTCACATTGTTTATAAGGAAGAGGATGGAAACCATATGGGGTTAGCTTATGATTATTATTTTGATATGTCTGTTTAGAATTTTGCTCCCTTCAGCTGTTTAGCTAAGATTGTTGGTGTTGCTTAGCATAGGGTGTTCCTAATCGGGAATCCCACCTCTTCCCATTGAGTAGCTCTTGGGAGAGCACTGATCTATCATCTCCACATATCCAACATTCTATCCAAGCTTCAGTCTTCAGCTACAATGCAGTTTCTGTAGAATATTGTGTTGTGTTGCAAGTTGTTGCAGTGGAGGGTTGAGAAACCCTCTTTCTGAGCTATTTTTTATAGAAGGAAATATTCCTTCTCTTGGGAGAGCAACAAGGAGGGATTCTGAGAATATTTCAGATATTTGGAAATAGACCATACTATTCCCATCATTTACAACGCAGTTTCAGCTAGGAATTTCATTATTTTGGAGGGCAGATTTAGAGGAGAACTTATTGACTCTTTTAGAGTGTTTTCATGTAGGTGGAGGGTTCAGCCTTTCATTGGGGGAGACCCTTGAGGAGATCCACATCAGATATATATTATTCCAGCCTTATATTTTCATATGCTTCAGTTTTTAGTGACTCTTCAATCCTAGAGCTGTACATCACCATTTGTATCTGGGTGTACTTTCGTAAACCCTACCCGGGTTCTCTTGGATTGGTGTAAAAGAGACTAGATCTCAGTGTTTTAGCTCTTTTTAGTAATATATCAGAAAATCCATTTGTCTCTCTAATTTTTTTGCATAAACCCTCAATAAAATTCATTTTCACTTGCTGCAGTATTTCTGTGTTGCAGTAGTCATGGGGTTGTAGTTATTTTGGACTTTTAGGATTGGGAGGCTTATTTAACTAAGAAAAAATGATTTGTTTCTGACTTCCTTTATATCTGGCTGCTATAATGTATAAGCTAATGGATCCATGGGTTGATCTTGATTATTATAACATAATTTTCTGAAAAATGCATTTTTTGTGCCTATATTTCTGATTTTCCCATTTTGGGATACTACAGTGGTATCAGAGCATCATCTTCGCTTAGCCTGTGAGTTTCAGCCAATATGCTATAAGAAGAAGAAGAGATCTAAAATGATGGAAGGAATGAGTTTTATATAATCTCTTTTTATATCTAAGAAGGACCTCACCAAGGAGGTCAAGCAAAGTAAAATGGAGAAAAGGAGTGAAACCACACTAGGGTTTCAAGATGAGGAAGGTCCATGTACTTCTTATCAGCAGAAAGAAGACTCGGTATTGCATGGTACTCAAAATAAACATGCTATGCCCTTTTGTTTTGAAAGGAAGATGCATGGAGATGGAGGACACTTAGATCATGAGATTCTAAGTGAGTATCTTGTAGAATATAAGTCTCAACCTAGAGCTTTCAAGGAGAATCTAACTCTCCCACAGTTCATTCAGCTCAAAGAAGAAAGGAGACCTTGCATCAATAGAAGAATAAAGGGAAATAGATTCCTATTGTCTACCTTTGATGGGTCATCCTCATGCATAGCAAGGGCTTGGGGAATGAGGTTGGATGCATTTTTCCTACTATATCCATTAGTAGAGGGAGAAGCTGTTGACATTGCAGCACTGCACCTTGAGGTGGAAGCAAACATTTGGTGGTTCAACCATCTGATTCATGCAAGCGTGACTGCATGTGCAGATTTTACTCAAAGGTTGATAAAGAAGTTTGAAAAGAAGAAATTGGAGGAGAAGAGGCCTTCACCACCACTTTCTGCATGAGCACATGCATCAGAATAAATAACCCTTGCATCTTTCCAAGATGGTCTTGATCGCTTGACATTTAGAGTCCCATGCGCTATTCTGGAGATGCATGAGGATGAGGATACTTGTACCAACGCTAATGAAACCATAGAGTAACAACCATCATCATCACTAGTTGGGGAAGTCATCACACCAAAGGAAGGAACCCTTGTAGCAGTACAAGATGTTCCCAAGCTTTACCAAGGTATGCACATGTTTCCACTTTCTGATATTTCAACACATCATATGGAGGATTGTGGGAATATACCTTTGCATGACCTAGGGTTAAATTACATTGCTTATTTAGAGCAGCAGGCTATCACTATGCTAAGGACCCTTGATGTATTCAAGGAGGAGGTATATAGTCATCCTAGTATATCATTGTTGAGCTGCACACAACTCTTGGGGTTGGAGTGTATAATTTTGGAGTATGGGATGAACATTTTCCTAAGAAAAGCAATACAGAACTATGTGTTCATCATTAAGCATGATCTTGAGACAATAGTTGCACCATTATGGAGATTAGCAGTGCTGTCATTGACCAGTAGTGATGAGTTGTGGGCTCAACCATTATTAGAGCATTCTAATGACCTTTTTACATGCATAGCAGAGGACAGGCACATGATTGATGGAGGGTATCTTATGAGGGATGACCTCTTCCATTATTATGATGGGTACTTCTTGATGAGAATTTCACATCTTGATGAGAATTTTGTGCCTACATATTATTTGGATCCTTATGGATTCAACTTGGTCATCAAAGGGTGGTCTTCATTTGGGGATCTCCAGGAGATTACATTTCAACATCCCATGAAATGCAAAGATAGAAATCTGATTTGGGAGGATGGTATTCTCCATTGGAGGAGTACCATAATGGAACATGGTAGGAGACACCCACATTTGGATGAATGGGTTTGGATGGTGAGAAAGGGATTTGTGAGCCACTTGTAGATCTATGACATAGGGCAGCAGGAAGAAAGGCTACATTGGTTACTCTTGAAAGAATTTGGTCCTCATATGACACGTTCTATTTCAAAGAGTTGGTTGCCGGATGAACCCTAGCATGGCACTTACATCATATGGCAGCAAGGAGTTTGGGTGTATTGGGGTGATGTGATATCTTTCATGTCAACCATCATGTTGTTGCTCCATAGTTTATATGGTGATGGCGTGGGGAGGCAACAAGAGTTGTTGTTGCTTTGGTTGTCCTTGGGAGAGTATGGACTGAATTCGTTCCTTAATTTGCATAATGTTGCAGGAGTAGGAGATGGTAATATCATGGTGCAAAGGGGCTACTCCTTATTCTTGGAGGAGCAGGAGGTAGTTCTACCTTGGAAGGAATCTCCCATATATAGCATCATTATGATTAATGGATTTTACATGTGGGATGTCAAGGGATGGAGATATGAGATGACAGGAGCATTATCAACGAGGCCAAAAGCATTGTCACTTTGGAGCTTGGGTTTGTTGATGGATTTTCCCCAGGATCACTTCACATATGATTCACTTGAGGGGCAAGTTGGAGATGAGAGTGATGGAGTAGTGGATGGAGACATTTATTACCATGATATGATCTTCTTGACTTGCATTTTCAAGAGTAAGAAGACAGATCTTCATGCAACACAGTTTATTCCTCTTCATGGGCATATATCATACCACTATGGAGGGCTCATTCATGGATCTTATTATCAGATTACTCTCAGTACATGGTAAGAATTTTTTTTTTCACTTATTGATTAACACATTACTTGCATTCTCTTACCATCTCTATATAGTGCATTGCTCCACAAGAGGTCAAGCTTCTATTTGGGCTTTATGGTCATTTTGAGACAAACATATATGATGGAGAGAGTCATTTATTGTATGGTTTTGGGTAAGTTTTTTACTATTTCCTATATGCTCAGTTGATATACAATTCCATTTACTATTTACTAGTAGATGAGATAACATGCACAACTAGCAAATTGTTTGAAGACAACTTGCCACATCATATTCTGAATATGTAGTTGGTAAAAATTTGTTGCAACTACTCGAGAAACTGTTGGTACCTTCTAGCACTATGTGAAACCTACAATACTTCTCTTATTTGGATCCCCTATGATGTTAATGTCATATTCATTTTGTATGGGATAATTTGGGCCAGAACCAAAGGGTGAATCTTTGAGGGTCCCATTGCCTTTTTTCTTCATGAAGGCAACATTATGGCAGGCCATATTCGGTAGAAACTCTACACTTATCATAAGTGGAGAGAGAGATAATGTGGGATCGAAAATTTTATCCATCATGTTCAGTTATGTATCCACCTTCTTTGCAGGATCCTAAGGTGGAGGAGATGTTTCATGAGTTTCCATGTTGGAGGGTGACTCACTTCTTCTGGATGATAGCTTGGGGATGGAGGATTCACATGGGAATGATAGTTCCCAATATATTTCAGATTCTTTTCCTCAATAAGGCCTCTAAACCACACATAGTTGCTTCCATGGATATTCTACTTGGTCATGATGAGAGCCATTTGGGATTTTTCACGAAAGGCATACTTATACACTTGGGAGGAGAAATTTGGAAACTTGTTGATAAAACAACATCTAGTTCATTAGAGGAGCTTAGAACATGGAGATGCTATAGGAGTAAGAGGAGAGGCTCTTCAGTTCTATCCTTATAGTTGCTTGAGGAAAAGCAACATTTGGGAGGGGAGGACTGTACTATTCCTAAATTAGCATGCAGCTAATTGGAATATTAATTCTACTCTTGACATGTAGTTAGATGAATAAATGGGTAGGGAGGCCCAAAAATCTCTTTAGTAGGTGTAAAATCCCTCTTAATGTGAAAAGGGATCATATTCATAGCTGGATAAAGCACCCTCATGTGTGAACAGGGGCTAATGCATGTGGACAAGGTCAAGTTTGACCAAGTCAATTGAGTTGGTATAGAGGAAGTGAATCATCAATAGAGACAACCAAATGTGAATGTGGATTAGTTTGGATAGTCATATAAAAGCTATATTGAAGACCCTTAGGTGTGAAAAGGGGCTGTAGCAGGTTGAATATGTCAACTTTGACCAAATCAAACAACGTTGTTATGGAGGAGTGGCATTAATGATCGGACAATGCATTTTTGGAGGGAGATTAATTGCTTGATGATAGAAACCCTAATGAGTGGGACCTAAGGTGAGAAGGCTCAAATTATTTATAAGGAATAGGATGACAGCTATATGGGGTTAGCTTATCATTATTATTTTGATATTTCTGTTTAGACTTTTTCTATCTTCAGCTGTTTAGGTAAGATTGTTGGTGTTGCTTAGCAGAGGGTGTTCCTGATCAGGAATCCCACCACTTCCCATTGAGTAGCTCTTGGGAGAGCACTGATATATCATATCCACATATCTGGAATTCTTTCCAAGCTTTATTCTTCAGCTACAACAATTTTTTTGCAAAATGTTGTGTTATGTTGGAGGGTGTTGCAGTGGAGGGTTGAGAAACCCACTTTCTGAGCTAGTTTTTCATAGGAGGAAATATTCCTTCCCTTGGGAGATTAGCAAGGAGGGATTCTGAGAAAGGGGTTCTTGGACTTCCTCATCCCACACTGGGTTGGGTGCTAAAATTTCTTTTTGAACTTCAACACTCCCTCTCAACAAGAAAGGGGTTATCCTTCACCCCAATCTTGCCTCTATGGGATTTGAATTTTCTCTTGGTGAGTGCCTTCATCAGAATATATACATCCTGATCTTCTGTGGGAATGTACTGAAGTAACATTATTCACCTCTACACATAATCTATGAGATGGTGGTACCAAATATCTATGTTCTTGGACCTATCATGAAACACAGGCTTAATCAATATTTTAATTCAACTCTGATTATCACAATGTATCACTGTCAGATTCACCTGAGAACCATATAAAACAACCAAGATCTTTCTCATCTAGATAGCCTCACATGTAACTTGACTTGTTTCCATGTACTCTGCTTCCACTGAACTGAGTGCCATAGATCAATACTTCCTGTTGTACCAAGAAACTATTTTCAATCATATGTTGAAGATCCCTCCTGATGTTCTCTTTCTATTTGATGGATCACCTTCCCAATCTGCATCCGTGAAGCCTTGAATCTTAACTCCCTCTATCCATTTGTACCATATACCATGCTCTGATGTTACCCTTAGGTATCTCAAGACATGCCTCCCAGCCTTCCAAAAGAGCTTAGTAGGCTTAAAGATAGCTTGACTCAACTGGTTAACTGAATAGCAAATGTTTGGTCTGGTGTTCACTAGATACATCAGTGAACCAACTAACTACCTCTCGACAGTAACATCCACTACCTCTCGAGAAGCAGCATGCTCTTTCCTCCAATTTCTTGGAAGAGGGGTATCCATGGGTTTGCAGCTCTCCATGTGAAACTTACCCAATATCTCTTTGGTATACTTGCCTCAAGAAACAAAAAGTTCACCATCCCGCTTCCATATTTCCAAACCAAGGAAATAATGAAGGATTCCCATGTGCTTCATTTCGAACTCCCTTTCCAGATCCTCCTTGCATGAGTGTATCAGTTGCTCATCACCAGTCAGAATTAGATCATCAACATAAATAAAAAAAATCAATAGCTTACCCTCAACCAGAATCTACTACAGGTTTTTATGAACTTCACTTTTGGTGACGCCCAGTTTGGTGAAATAACTGTCTATCCAAGTGTACCAAGTACAAGGTGCCTTCTTAAGCCCATACAATTTTCTCTTGAGTCGACACACATGCGACTCACCATCAAAGATCTCAAAACCTTCTCGCTGCTCTATGTACACTTCTTCCTCAATGACTCCATTGAGAAACATAGTTTTCACATCCATTTGATGAATGCGCTAGCCCATTTGTGCTAAGAGTGAAAGGATGGATATAATGGAAGAGTACCTTGAAATAGGTGCAACAGTCTCATCATAATTGATCCCCTTGATCTATAAGAATCCCCAGGCAACAAATCTGGCCTTGTATTTCTCCACACTCCCAGTAGCAGCTTTCTTTACCTTGTAGATCCATCTATATCCAACCACTGATTTACCAACTAGTCTTTGGAAAATCTCCCATGCACTATTCTTGACAATGGAGTTATACTCCTCCACCATTGCATCAACCCAAATTGGTTGCTACACTACCTCCTGAAAGGAAGATGGTTTAGTCACAATAAATTTTCTCATGAGAACCATATATCCAGTAAACTTGTCTGGAGATTGTCTCTGTCTATGCTGTGAAGTAGGGGCTCCTACATTATCTGTAGCATAAAGTCTCAATCTATCAGCTTCCATGATGCACCTTCTACCATTGCTGATGGATGGCTCTGCATGAGTTTTTTCCACCACTCAATGATCCTCTACATGTGGTTCTTCCAAATCTTGAGGCTCATCCTTGGGAAGCAAGAATTCCTCCTTTGCATGCAAATCCATCTCCCTATTAAGAGACAATCACACGCTTTATTATCATCAAAATTTATATCCCATTGCACAACAATCATTCTACTATTTGCAAAATACACCCTATAGTTGTGAGGTGTTTCAGTGTACCCAACAAAAATCCCAATATCAACTGTTGGTTCCATATTATTCCTTGCGTCTTTGGTCACATGCACATAAATAGCTGAGCCAAAAATCTTAAAATGTGAAACATCAAGTTTCTTACTATTGAAAACCTATTCTGATGTACTCATGCCAAGTATCCTATGAGGAAAATGGTTCTGCACAAATACCACAATGCTGGATGCTTCCACCCATAGATGCATCGGTAGGCCTTGATCATGCAACATCACTCTTGCTGCACCCACAATTGTTATGTTATTTCTTTCAGTGACCCCATTATGTTGTTGGTTATGATGCACTATCATTTTTCTTCAAATTCCTTCTTTTTTGCAGAAGTTCTTGAATTAGTTATAGATGTACTCATGACCATTATCGCTCTTAAGAGCATTCAATTTCTTCCCGATGTATTTCTCCACCAGTGCTTTAAACTCAAGAAACTTTGAGAATGTATGATCTTTATTCTGCATGAAGTAGATCGATCACTTATGAGAACATTTATCAACAAATATCACATAGTACTTATGTTTTGTTTCCAAAGCAATAGAGAATGGTCCACACATGTCTGTGTGAACTCTCTCAAGGATCCCCGAGGCTCGATTCTCCTTCTCATGAAAGGTGGCCTTTACATATTTTCTCATAGTACATCCCTTACATGTGTATCACTGTGCAAGTGTACCCTTGGGAAGACTAGTATAAATCTGTTGCATGAATTTTAAGGCTCCGTGGTGAAGATGCCCCAATCTCCTGTGCCATAATTCACCCTCATCCCATCTCACCACTTTGTTCTCATTGCCCATCAATGTTGCACAACCATCTACATCCAGCTTGTAGATATTCTTAACTCGAATCCATATCTTCTTGGTTTGTTCAATTTTTTTTTGTCGCATGAAAGATTTTCCTTCATTGAAAATAACATCATAGCCTCTATCCTCTAGCATTGCATCTGAGACTAAATTTTTCTTCAAACCTGGTACATGCATTACATATTTTAATTGAAATGGTTTACTTTAATGTTTCTGGAAGGTAATGCTACAAATTTTGGTAGCACTATACCACCTGCCATCACCCATTTCTATATGCATCTGGAGATCCTTCTCCTCCAAGCTACTGAAAATTTCCTTGTATCCCATCATGTGAAAGGAAGCACCACTATCAAAATACCACATAGATCCCAATGCACATGACACCATGCATGCGATCATTGATATTTCAAGCTCAAATTATGAGGCGAAAGCTTCACCATCTATAGATCCTCTAGCCCTCTTGTTCTTCTTGATTTGTGGATAGTTAGTAGCATAATGGCCATGCTTGTGACAGTGAAAACACTTCACCCTGTACTTATGCCACTTCTTGCCATATTTAGACTCGGATTTGGAATGGAATTTCTTCCCCTTCATAATCTTCACCTTGGAAGCCAAAGAAAAATATTCTTCATCTTCATTCTTAGATGAATATCCATCTCTAGTATTTCGTTTAAACTCCTGTTGCACCAGTTCCGGCCATAATCGTTCCCAATCTGGCAGCTTTTCCCTTCCATTGAGAGAGTATTGATAAATGTGCCACCTCTTGGGAAGTCATAGGAGAGATAAACTCACCAAATCATCATCAACGACATTTATTCCAATGCTCCCCAGTTAATCCCGAAATTAGAAAAAATTTGTTAAATATTTTTTCATGGAGTCACCTTTCTCCATATTGATCTTCCTAAGTTTATATTTCAGTGCCAATTTCCTATGGTCACTGCTGTTCTGAAATAGATCCGCAAAAGCCTTCCAAATTTCATATGGTGTGGCTTTCCCTTGGGGCTTGATACAATGTGGTCTCTTACTCCCTCCAATAGGATCCTCCTCTCCTTTTCCACTTTCTTTTGCCATGCTTCAAGATTTGCAGCATCTATCACAGCGGGTTTAGGAACATCATTGTTAATGAATTCCTTCAAGCCATTATCTTCGAGTACTGCCTCCATCCTATCCTTCCAAGAAATATAGTTGGAGCTTCACTCCAGTGCATACTCCAATCTCAAGCCATTGAAAACCATTTTGATCCTGAATTAGCTGTAGCACCAAGAAAGTCTTTCTACAAATTCAAATTCTATCTAGTCACACACTCAACTCGTCCTTCACTATTCTGATCTCCTATGCTCTCATACCATGTAGAAATTATAAAACAAGCATGTATATCATGGATTCAATCCGATATAACAATCTACTTAATTTAAATATTGAATCGCTTCTACAAATCAATTGTGGAATTAAAAACAAAATCATAAATCACATGAAGTAAAGAATAATAAATCAAACCACGACACAGATAATTTCCCGAGGAAAGATTTCTGTTCAAAACCCCATTATATTCTATTGTATATTCAACATGTATACCCAAAAAAATTACTTACAACCCTTATCATAAGAGCCCTCCTGTACTCGGCTAATTGTCTCACACTGTCTCAGATAAAAATGGCCAATACTTAGCCAATTTACCTCCTCCAGACAGCCTGCCTTGCTTGTGCAATTTATGTGGAACTTAATCCCTATTCCATAGGAATTTTTGCATTCCTAAACAGTGCAAGGATCATGGGCAATCCAATGGGTGTTTCATTGCAATAGTGCAACCCAATAATCCTACAACTGATAGTCAACTTCCCTTTCACCTAGACTCAATTGGGTCTCCACTGGAACTGACATGTAATGCATCTAATAATAGTAAATCCTTAGTTACATGTGAGATCACTAATTGTGAATTAATTAATATTTAATTCACTTGATCTCTCACTAGTGTATCTAAAAGTTACAACTAGCACAACTGATTTTAACTCACTTAATTGAGTTAAATTGATTACAACCTACATTAACTAATGCACCACTACACTTCAAAATTTTTTACAACTAGAATGAATTTGCATCCCTCACTAACTACCCTCAACTCAAAATTAATGATTTAAATGAGTTTATCACACTCATTTAACTATTACAAGTTATTTTGAGATTACATTACATTTGACTGTCCATCTTAATTAAGGGATAACTAAAATAGACATGCACCAAATTTAGCCCACACCAGTGTAGGTGTTGCTAAGACCTATGCTCCCACACTAGTGTAGGTGCTTCTTGGACCTCCTGGTCCCACACTAGCGTGGGTGCTGAAATATCTTGTTTAACTTCAAAAATGCAATCATGAACACAACATCATATATGCAACATGCACACAACATCATATATACACAATATTGCATATGCTACATGTGCACACCAACGATACTGCACATCCTAAGACCACATTTTCCTTAGCAAGAAACCTTGCTTCTAGTGTCTTATCCATGCTTGTCCCACCATGCCATTGATCACGCTGCTTTCATTCCCCTAATGTATCCCATAGCATTATTTTTTCATAACATAAAGACGGACATAGTATAATCACATTATATCAATTCATATTCACATGATATTGACCTCGTAGATCTTCCAGGCTACTCTTCCATTTGATTCCTCATAAACCAGGAACCTCTTCCTGCCATTCACATGCATAAATAATCATTCCTCCACAATAATTGTCCTTGATGACCCCATCAAAAAATGACATACACACTTACATATATATAATCATTAGCATAAATAAATCATGATCCCTTATGCCCTAGTCAGACAATTTCATGTGAAGACTAGCACGAAACAATCCAAATGAACCCGTTAGTAAATGACATACATGCATGCATATATACATAAATATATGCAAATATAAATATCAACTATAATCATGGTCACAACAAAATCACCCGATATCATAATTTCTAGGTTAATATAACTCCCTTTACCTATGCAAAACATGCACAATATTTAGAACAAAAATTCCCAACATAGCCAAGGGATCTGACTTTTCAAATCCATTTTCTTTACCTTTCTTGTTACCTTTCTCATGACTATCCTTCCACCATCCATTCACACCAGTGGACCAACCAATCCAACTGGATGTCATACTCTTTCTTTCAACTTCCCTTACACATGAACGAAGCTTCATTTTAGTCTTACATTACCTGTCAAATACCACATGGCTCTCCTCGAGCTCCATAAAATTTCCTCTTTCCGTAACCAATTCACAAGACACTTAAAATAAAAAGAAAAAAACAAGAAGGAAACCATGAAATAACAATAGCAATATGACATCACAAACAAAATGGTATGGCCATAACCCAAATATAAACAAAGCCACAATAATTCACAACAAATCACAAAATAGCAAAAGCACAAGACAAGAAACAAACACCACGACTCAATCCCCATGGATTCTGAATAATTCCAAAGGAAATCTCAACCTGAGCCTTCTCCAAGGTTTCATGGGAATCTCCTTTCCATGCAGTTCCTTGTATCATACTACCATAAACACATAGTTGCCAATGTATAGATAAATATAACAATACAATAGTTATCTTACCTTGTCGTGCCAAGCACGTTGCCTTATACTAAACAAACATGTCAGCCACATGTTCAAAATATCAAGACATCATATCTATTAATTTTAAATCAACCTTTACCAAGTCTAACAGCCATGTCATAGTCAACAATCTACTCACATTCATCAACCAAAATACATACTGCTACAACTATCACCTACTTACACTCATGTAAATACCAATTGTTCTCAACACATATGTGTTAGTGAAACCATCTCAAACAAGATCATTCCTTCATGCAATATTATAGATACAAACTCATATCATGCAACTAGTCAAACATACAAACAATAGATAGATGAAATAATTATTACCAAACAATGAAACACCGAATAAATGACATCATCAAACATTCAAGTACCGAGTATATGACATAAGAAAACTCATAAAAAATAGGTGACATAATCAAAGACTCAAACACGAAATGAACCACATAATCGAACTCATACCTCAATGTATCTCAAGGGAGGTTATCTTGTCTACACAATCAATCTAAATTCGTAGGATATAACTTCACAAAACATCAACCCAAACATAATTAAGGTCATGATATCCATAATAGTAACTCTCTAACATGTTCACATCGTAAACTCATAAAAAAATTTCATAAATGCATAACAATCACATATGCACAGTCAGTATAGATTATTATGACAAAATATCACAATCATATCAACTCACACCTAAATGTTATAGCCATAACCATCAGCATAGGCCACTCCAAATTAGCATGATACATATAACATTAATATCATAACTACAATGACCATAGCCATCATGCATATGACCACAATGCATATAAAAACAAGTTATTATACTTCATGACTAACCAACATAGGTACATATGATGACATTCATTAACTAACATCTATCATATATGTAACTGCAACAACCATAGAATGAAATAAATCTATACAACCCTAATTCTTATAAAAATCGTTATCCAACATACCTACATGCCAATCATAGAAAACCTGCATGAAAATCTTCTCTTACCCCAAATTATATTGCCACAAGCTCACTCTAATGATTTTCATCTCCTAATCTATCTCATACAACACATCAACATCATAACATACCAATAACATCATAATGACATATCCTTCATACCATAACCCCATGCATGACAACCTTAACCATGAAAATTCATGCATAACAACATGCACTCAACCCATCTAGTCCAAGTTTTAAACCATGCTCTAATACCACTTGTAACAGACCTCTCCCCTCACGTCTACCCACTTTCACTAGGTTACCCTGGGTAACCATGAGATGAGGGGCCTTTATGATAGGACTCAACCTCTTAGGTGACCTTAAGGAAATGGAATTGACAAAACATACCTTACTTACTTCCCTCAAATGCCTCAAGACCCTCTAGGAGTAACCCAACCCCTGAGGTGTCCGTCCCCCAAGCCAAATTAAATTTTACTAAGCTAGATCCCAAATCGCTCTCTTTCCAAGCCCTCCATGTGACTAGAAACCCCTAGTCTCTCCCATAATCCTACATCACTACGATTGTGGGCAGTTCTATTTAGTGCTATGCCAGCGACTATGGAATTTCAGGCTATTTTTTAGGGTTGGGGCTAAGCCTCTACCCATAAATCCATATAACTTTTAGAACTCATAAAATAAATGAGTAAAAATATTATAAACACAAAACCAAAACCAGGAGTAGACCTAACCATCCCCAACTGGGACTAACATTCTGTCAAACACTTGGTAGATATTAAAACTAAAGGTCATGAATGCACTTATGAGCATAAGAGACTGCAAAATCATATGAAACTTAACAAGAAGGATCACCACCCTCTCCCATTAGTTATCTTAAAATCAATTACGTCTTGAGTCCATCATTCTTTTAGTTACAAGTAAAAACATGAAAAAATCCATGACTAAAACCATTCATATATCTGTTCTTATAAGCAACATATAAAAATATAAATAACCATAAGATGATAGCCATTAAAGCAACATAATAAAAAGTATATTTACCAATCAAAAGAAAGATAAATTATCCCTCATTAAACCTAGGCAAGAGCCAACTAGGTTCAGAACATTCCACCTGCCACCCGACCATAGAAATGACTGAACCAAATTTTTATTTCAGTGATTCACCCCCATGAAATATTCCAAGCATGAATGTTGGATCTCATGGGATAAAATAATCCAAAAAAACCAAGGGAATCCATATGTTAAACCACTCCCACCCTCAACATACCGTGATCTCACTGAAACTGGCCCCGAGATCACAAAACCAAATCAAGCTTGGAATGCCTCCAAATTCCTTCAACATCCTTCAATAATTTTTGTGTCTCCAAGTCTCTATGATTTATTGAAATACATAATGGATCACTAGGCCCTAACCGAAACTCCACCCTCAAGCTTTACCATGTATCCGACAATTACTGGCCAAGGGATTCCTAGGACTTTGGGAATGTTCCTAAGACCATCTCCACCCTGGAATTTGAAATCTTTCGGTAATTCAAAAGCTCAAAGGAAAGAAAAGTCCCATCCCACCATGGCTACCTAGAAAATGGCAAGAAAAGATTGAAAACCATTGTCAAAACTTGGTAAAATCATTGCACTGACAACAAAATAACCAAATACCAACATGCACATACCATGCATGTCAAAACCTACTTGGAAATCATATATGAAATTTGTTACCTGCAAGTATTCCCGTTGAATCTTTCTTGATATTTCTCTTCCTTTCTTAATATTTACTTCCTCTTTCTCTTCTTTCTCTTTCTTTATCCAATCCTGAAGTGCTCCAAGAAAACTATAAGTATCTAAGAGTGTGAGAAAAATAGAAGAGAGAGAGAGCTCGAAAACTAAACTGACAAAAGTCTACCAACTAATGCTCTTAGGTATTTTTTTAATGAGGCCTCTAATTTCTTTAATTTTCCATTATTTTCCTTCATTTTTCTCCTCACATGCAACCTGTGACATTTCACCTTCCTTATCTCCTAATTTCCTTTATTTTCATAAATAAATGTGCCGAAAAATTTCTTTTCCTTTTTTAAAGCCTTAGCCATTGCCTTTTCTTATTTTCCCTTAGCCATAAACACATAAAATTATTCCCACTAGGATATCTTTCCCAACATTCAACTTGGAATAAGTGTCCCTTAATCGTGGTCTTATTTTTTCCTTTATTAACTTTTATTATATGAAATTTTAGCGTGGGTATGTTACATTAATTGATCAAAATTTTTCTTATATGATCTAAAATGGTGAGATGAATTTAAATGTAATAAATATATTTTGATTTGTCCTAGTTTATTCTGATATTTATTGGCATGTGGGATTCTGAGAGACCCATGAATGGTTGCGTAGTTCACCAACAAACTTGCTCATCACAATCCCTTTTTCCATCACCCACGAAGTCACTAATGTCTCACTTGAGGTGCTTTGGGTGACTGTTAGAATTATTTTTATGTAGTTATATGATAATACTATGACTTAGATACACTAGGACTTAGGTTTACCAAATGGGGTTCTAGACACCTATTGAGTAGACCCTTAATAGTCATTCTAAGACTATGTGTCACATGGTACTTCAAAGGTTCTGACAGAAGCTAGTTAATGAACTCTTTATTACCCACAACAATATTAAGACCGAAACTTTCATTTCCATCAATATGCCTTCAACCAGCATCAAATCATCTCATCATTTGAAAAACATAATATTAATATGCTAAAAATATAGAAATGCTATTGACTCTCCCAACCATACAAGACATTAAGAAATACATTTTTTGTATTATATCTTTAGACAATAAAAGATAAAATAGTAATAGGAACATAACACATTTATACACCAAATAAAGTGCGGAAATACATGGATCTTTCCATTACTTCAACATAAAAAGGATATATAGGCACAATTCACTATAATGGAAATCATTAAAACCCGACTCACCAACCTTAAAACATTTACCTGTGGATAAATACAACAACTAATACAATGCAAAAATTGTAGTAGACCTAGGCTAAAAGTTAATGAAATAAAATTCAATAAAGGGAAAAATAAGACCACGACTAAGGGAAACTTATTCCAAGCTGAACGTTGGGCAAGATATCCTAGTGGGCATCACACTATGTCTTTATGACTAAGGGGAAATTGGAAAAGGAAATGGCTAAGGATTTGAAAGGGAAAAAATATTTTTGGCACATTTATTTATTAAAATAAAGGAAATTAGGAGAAAAGGAGGGTGAAAGGTGATAGGTTTCATGTGAGGAGGAAAATGAAGGAAAATAATGGAAAATTTAAGAAATTAGAGGGTTCATCAATAAAAAGGCCTTAGAGCATCAATTGGATAGGGGGTCAGACTTTTATCAATCCAATAATGGAGCTCTCTCTCTATTCTCTCTCTCTCTCTCACTATTCAACACTAAGAGTTTTCTTGGAGCATTTCATCTTTGGACCAAGAAAGGAAAAGAAAGAAAAGGAAGGAAAAGGAAAGGAAAGGAAAGAAAATATCAAGCAAGGAAATGTTGGAGCAAGCAAGCTTCAACAAGAATACTTGCGAGTAATAGATTGCATGTACGATTTACTAGATAGTTTTGACATGCATGGTATGTGGATGTTGGTATTTGATTCTTTTGTTGTCAGTGGCATTGTTCTCCTGGGTTTTGACATTGGTTTTCAGCCTTTCCTTTCCATTTACAAATATCCATGGTGTGATGGGATTTTTCTCAGTTTTGAGCTTTGGAATTTCTATAAGGTTTCAAAATCTAGGGCATAGGTGGCCTCAAGAACATTACAAAAGACCTAGGAATCCCTTGATCGGTAATCGCAGGATATGTGGTAAAGCCAGAGGGTGGAGTCTCGGTTAGGGCCAAGTGATCTGATATGGATTGCGGTAAACAATAGAGACTTGGAGGCATGGAAATTTCCTCAAGGATGGTGAAGGAATCCAGAGGACTTGTAAGCTAGGTTTGGTTTTGTGATCTTGAAGCCGGTTTAGGTGATGTCATGGTATGGTGATGGTGGAGGTGGTCTAACCTATGGATTACCTTGGTTTTTTGGATTGGTTATCCCATGAGATCCCACATTCATGCTTGGAATATGTCATGGGGGTGAGCGACTGAAATAAATATTTGGTTCAACCCTGTTTATGGTCGGGTGGTACATGGAAGTCCTAAAACTGGTTGGATCTTTCCTATGTTTAATGAAAGCTAATTTCTCTCTCTTTTGATTGGTAAATTTACTTGTTACTATGTTAATTTAATTTTTGTAATCTTATGATTATTTATATGTTTATATGTTGGTTATAAGCATGGGATATATGACTCATTTTAGTCATGGACATTTTCATTTCTTTACTTCTAACTGAAGGAATAATGGATGGAATACTTAATTAATATTAAGAAAACTAATAAGAGAGGTTTGTGATCCTTATTGTTAAGTCTCATATTATTTTTTAGTACCTTATTCTCATACTTGCATCCATGACCTATAGATTGCATATCTACCAAGTTTTTGATGGAATGTCAGTCCCGGTTGGGGATGACTAGGTCTACTCTTGGTTTTGTTTTTTGGTTTATAATAATTGTAGTCATGTATTGTATGAGTCCTAGAATTTATATGGATTTTTAGGCATAGGATTATCCCCATACCTGATAAATAGCCATAAAATACACAATTGATGGCACAACACTGAGTAGAAAAGGCCATAGTCGCACTGATACAGGCATATGGGAACAACTGAGGGTTTTTTCAAGTCACATGGAGGGATTTGAAACAGAGTGGTTAGGGCTACATCTCAGAAAAAGTTTAGTTTTATCAGGGGATGGACACCTGGAGGTGTTGGGCTACTTCTGGAGAGTCCTAAGGAACCTAAGAGAAGTCAACAATGTTTATTTTTTTTACTCCATTTCCTTGAGGTCACCTAGGGGGTTGAGTCCTGTCATAACGACTCCTCATATCATGTTTACCTTGGGTAACATGGTAAAAGTGGTTATATGATAGGGGAGAGGTATGTTACAGGTGGTATAAAATCATGGTTGTGCTCTCCTTGGGTAATATATGATACCACATGGTGGTATCATAACACATCTCAACACTTGGATTGAATGGGCTAAATGCATCTCGTTATGCATGCATTATCATGGTTAAGATTTCCATGAATGAGGTTATGGTATGAAGGTTAAGTCATTATGATGATGTTGGTATGTTATGATGTTGATGTGTTGGATGAGATAGAGAAAGAGATGCAGATAATCATAGCTTGGTTGTAGCACTAGAATATGGGGTAAGAACAAATCTTCATACAGGTATTGTATGTTTGGCATGCAGATATGTTGGTTAATGATTGTTATAGGCATTAGGGTTGTGTACATGTTTGTCAGTCTATGTTTTTGCAGTGACATTTATGATATATTTTAGTTAATCAATGTGATCATATGTACCTATGATGGTTAGTTATGAAGGATAGTAACTTGTTATATCCATTATGGTTGTATGCATGATGGTTATGGCCATTCTGCTTATGATATGATGGTATATGTATCACACTAATTTGGATTGCCAATGCATACTGTTAGGGTTATGAAATTCAGGTATGAGTTGATATGGTTGTGATATTATGTCATAACAATTTAGACTCGTTGTGCATATGTGATTGTTATGCATTAATAACAATTTTTTATGAGTTTAAGGTGTGAACATTTTAGATAGTTACTTTTATGGATATCATGACCTTAATTATGTTTGGGTTGATATGTTGTGGAGTTATATCATGCTATTCTATATTTATTTTGTATACAAGATAGCCTCCCCTGAGATACATTGAGGTATGAGTTTCATTATGTCATCTATTTGGTGTTTGATTGTTTTATTATCTTGCCTATTCGGTATGAGTTTGCTTATGTCATCTACTCGATACTTGAATGTTTGATTATGTCATGTATTTGGTGTTTAATTATTTGGTTTTTGACTATTTGGTGTCTATTGTGTTATCTATATGTTGTTTGAATGTATGATTAGTTGTATAATATTATTTTGTATCTATAGTCTTGCATGAAGGAATGATCTTGTTTGAGATGGTTTCACTAACACATATGTGTTGAGAACAACTCATATGTACTTGAGTGTAAGTAGGTGATAGTTGTAGAATTATGCATTATGACCAATGAATGTGAGTTTATTGTTGATTATGATATGGTGTTTAGACGTAGTATAGGTTTATTTGAAATTAACAGGTATCATGTCTTGATCTTTGGAACATGTGGCTAACATGTGTATTTAGTTACAAGGCAGCTTGCTTGGCACAATAAAGTAAGATAACTAGTATATTTTTATAATTATTTATACAATGAGAATTATGTGTTTATATGAGTATGATACAAGGAATTTCATGGAAAAGTGACTACCATGAAATCTTGGAGAAGGTTCAAGTTGAGATTTCCTTTGGAAGTACTGGGAACCATGGGGATTGAGTCATGGTATTTGTTGCTAGTATTACGCTTTCAATCTTCTATGATTGGTTGCGCTCGATTGTCATATTCATTTATATCTGGTGTATGGCCATACCACTTTGTTTGTGGTATCATATTTCTATTGGTTTTCATGGGTTTCTTCTTGGTTGATTTTGGTTCTTTCCTTTTTATGTTTTAAGTGTCTTGGGGATTGGTTTGGGAAAGAGGGGAGTTAATGGAGCTTGGGGAGAGATGTGTGGTATTTGGCAGGTAATATAAGACTGAGATGAAGCTTATTGCATGTATAAGGGAATTTGAAGGAAAAATTATGACAACTGGTTGGATTGGTTTGGTCCATTGGTGTAAATGGGCGGCGGTAGGACACTCATGAGAAAGGTAAAAATAAAGGTAAATAAAATGGATTTGAGGTGTCAAATTCCTTTTCTATGTTGGGAAATATTTTTCTTAATGTTATGCATTGGGTTGCATGAATAAATGGAGTTATCTTATCCTATACCTCATGATACTTGGATATTATGTTGTGATCATGATTATGATCTATGTTTATATATAAAGGTATGTATGTTATTGTTTGACAGGGTATTCAAGGATAATTCTTGTGGATGAATGATTATTTATGCAGGTGAATTACATGAAGAGCTTCCTATTTTATGAGGAATCAAGTGGAAGAGTAGCCTTGCAGATTTGCGAGGTCAGTATCAAGTGAATAGGAATTGATATTATGTGATTATATTATTTCTATGTCTATGTTATGGACATGCAATGCTGAGGGATTCATCAGCAAAATTAAAGCAATATGATCTATGGCATTCTCTAAAAAGCATGGATAAGACACTAGATGCAAGGTTGTCTGGGAAGGACAGTGTGGTCTTAGGATGTGGAGTACAGGTGTTGTGTACATATAGCATATGAAATAATGTGTATATATGATGTTCTGTGCATATTTCATATATGATGTGGTGTGCATGTTGCATATATAGTGTTGTGTGCATGATTGCATATGTGGTGCTTGGTACTGATGGTGCTATGTACACATCAAATATGCAATGCTATTTACCTGTTGTAAATGCAGTGTTGTGTACATTTCATGCAGTGTACATGTTTTATATGTGGTTCCATGTAAATATGGTGCAGTGTACAGGTTGTACATGTGGTGTTGTGTACATATGGTGTGATACGAAATATTTCACATGTGATGTTGCATGCATGTGGTGCTATGTGCATCTGGTACATGTGGTGTTGCGTGCATGTGGTGTTGTTTACATGTTCTGGGGATGATGTTGCTCGCATGTGATGCTATGTACACATCATGCATCTGGTGTTGTGTACAAATTGTGTAGGTGGTGCAGTCTACATGTGGTTATGTGTACATGTTGTGTAGGTGGTGTTGTGTGCAAGTGGTAATGTGAACATGTTATACATGTGGTACTATTGTACATGTGGTATTGTGTTCTTGTAATATAGGTAGTGTTGTGTATATTTTGTATGGTGTTACAGGTATTATGTAGTCATTTTATTAGGACATGTTTATTCATGGTATTGTATGATGTGTATATATATGTATTGTGTGGTACACCGGGTGTAGGTGTATATTGTTTGTTGTACACCAGGCGTAGGTGTATATTTTTTGTTGTACACCAGGCGTAGGTGTATGTGTTTCATTGTATACTATGTTTTTGTATGTGTTGTACAATGTGATGGTACAGGAAGGTATGGGATTTTCTTGGCCCTTGTTTTTCTAATGAGGGTTGAGGAGGTTTAGTCTCTAGATGCCCTTTTTATTGATATTGAGGGTTGAGGTGGTTTAGTCTCAGAATACCCTTGTTGTTATCAAGAGTTGAGGTGGTTTAGCCTCAAGATACCCTTGTTTCTATGGAGGGTTGATGAGGTTTAGTATCATGATACCCTTGTTACTGATATTGAATGAGGATGAGGTTTAGTCTCCAGACTCCCTTTTTTCTTAAAGAGAAGGCACTAGGTGTTTTATGGGTTTGGAAACTCATTCAGTGTGTGTACGGAAAGGATAAAGAACAAATGCATAAGCAAATAATCATTGAAGGATAAGTATCTGTATTTTAATTTCAGTTTTTAACTATGCATGTGATTTTTTATTTTTGTTTATTATGGTTACATGTAGCTTATGATTCTCATTTATGATGGTTTCATTTTAAGTGAACCAGATGTGATATGTTGATAAATGATGATTTGGTCAAAGATCTATTTTGAATTGTTGTGATAGGAAGTAAATAGAAATTGAAAGTGTAACTTATTGAAATACCACCAAAGAGGTATTATTTGAATTTATTTCAATTCCTTTTTAATATAATGGACGTCATGTGATTGGTACAGGAAAGCACAGAAATTCCCCATTGGGGTGGTTGAAACTGGCTCCAAGGATTAGCAATAGTGGAAAAAGGAATTCGAATAGGTAGCAGTATGCTAGTAAAACACTTCATGAGCATGGCCATTGTGGGACACTAGTGCCCAATAGTGTCCATTGATTTCCATGAGAATTATATGACCAATATGATGGTTTTGAGGCAGGTATATGGCTTGATTGTTTGACCTTTCGATGTAAGGAAGCCTTGCCAATGGATGGAACACCCGGGATAAGGGATCTAGGGAAACTTGGAAGGTGAGTTACTGCATGGAAGGGGGTGACTAGATTTCCTGAATGAGTGTGCAGTAGAGAAGGGAATTTCTGGGATGTATTTGCTTTGGTCAATAACTTTTTTTGATGGAATCAAATGCACATTGGGAGTGTGCCCTGGGAAAATGAGCTGATTACTCTTCATTGACAAGACAAGTGGTGCTGGATTATAGTGTTAGATATTGGATGTAAGTTTGACCTTGCCAGTGGATTCTAAAATTCTTGGGAAGGATATGAATCCTAGTATTACTTTAAGGTTGGAGGAGTGAGCCTCTGGACTCCCTTGTTCTGGATGTAGACATCAGATCATTTTCCTTGATGGTTAAGGAAAATATTCAAATGTATATATGTGTATTTTATTGTGAATATTGTATCCAGTTGGATTAACAAAGCTCCATGGACAGTATGTTTATTTTCTAGCTGAAGAAAATGTGCATAAGTATATGTGGGTTTTATTGTAAATATTGTAATGGGTTGTATTATAAATCTCCAGTATATGGTATTATTTTCGTGTTTTCAACAATTTTTTATTGTAAATAATGCAATGAGTCGGGTTATAAAGCTGCAAGGGTATTATGTTTTATTTCAGTGGTTTTTTCGAGGTATAAGTGTGGTTTTACACCAGGGATAGTGTTCCCCAAAGGGGAGGTTTCTGTAACAAACTCGGGCTAAAATTTCATGTATAAAAGTTAATAAAGGAAAAAAATAGACTACGGTTAAGGGACACTTATTCCAAGTTGAATGTTTTGAAGGATATCCTAGTGGGAATCACTTGATGTGTTTATGGCTAAGGGGAAATTGGAAAATAAATGGCTAAGGCTTTGAAAAGGTAAAAAATATTTTTGGCACATTTATTTATGAAAATAAAGGAAATTAGGAGAAAAGGAAGGTGAAAGGTCACAAGCTACATGTGAGGAGGAAAATGAAGGAGGATAATGGAAAATTGAAGAAATTAGTGGCCTCATCAATAAAAATACCCGAGAGAATTAGTTGGAGGTGAGGGTCATACTTTTTCCAGTTTAGTAATGGAGCTCTCTCTCTATTCTCTCTTCCACATTCTTAGCACTTAGAGTTTTCTTGGAGAATTTAAACTTTGGACCAAGAAAGGAAAAGAAAGAAAATGAAGAACAAGGAAGGAAAGGAAAGCAAAGATGAGGCAAGGAAAGGTTGGAGGAATCAAGCTTCAGCAGGTATACTTGTAGGTAAAATATTGCATGTCTGATTTACTACCTGATTTTGACATCCATGGTAAGTGCATGTTGATATTTGTTTCTTTTTTTGTCAGTGGCATGGTTTTTGGCTTTGACAGTATTTTTCATCCTGGCCTTGCCATTTCCTACAATCCATAGTGTGATGGGATTATTCTCGATTTTTAGCTTTGGAATTACTGAAAGGTTTCAAAATTTGGGGGAGAGGTGGTGTTAGGAACATTCCTTAATGCCTAAGAATCCCTTGACTGGTAATGGTAGGATACACAAAAAATATGTAGGGTGGAGTCTTGGTTAGGGCCTAGTGATCCAATGTGGATTGTCATAAAGCCTAGAGAATTGGAGATAGGAAAAAATCTTCAAGGATGGTGAAGGACATTATTTTGTTTTCTTGGAGCCGGTTTAGGTGAGATCATGGAATTGTGAGGGTGGAGGTGGTTTAACCTCTAGATTCCCTTAGTTATTTCGGATTGGTTATCCCATGAGATCTCACATTCATGCTTGGAATATGGCACAAGGGTGACTAGTTGAAATAAAGTTTTATTTCAGCCATGTCTATGGTCAGGTGGTATGTGGAAGTATCGAACCTCGTTAGCTCTTTCCTATGTTTAATGAAATATAAGTTCTCTTTCTTTTTGATTGGTAAATATACTTGTTTGTAATATTCCTATTTTAATAGGAATATTCAATTTCATTTTGTTTTCTTTGTTCAAAGAATGATTATGGAAAGGAGGGTCATTAAACTCCTAATGGAAGAATAAATCCATTTCCAATGTGAAAAGGGGTAAATCTGGGCCACTTTAATAAACACACTTGAGTGTGAAAAGAACAAATCCACTTGATTGGGTCAATATTGACCATATCTATAGCACAGTATTGGAGGGGTGCTCATCAATGAGGCACAGCGTAATTTTAGAAGGAGGTCTCTTGTGTGAAAGGGATAAGTTAATGAAGGTGGTTTACGGTTTTGGAAAGATATCATCTTATAAAAGGGAGGGGAAGGAAACATATGGAGGTTGTTCATGATTTTATTTTTGATTTGTTGTTTGTTTAGAAAAATAGATTTATTGGCTATTTAGCCTAGATTGCATATGTTGTTTAGCATTGGAATTTCCTATTTAGAAGTTCCATCTATTCCCATTGAGTAGCTCTTGGGAGAGCTTGTATTGCTTATTCCACTATCTGGTTGGAGACCAAGCTTCTACTTCCAACTGCAATGAAAATCCAGTGAGGGTTTTCTTGCTTTTGTAAGCTGCAGCAAGTGGATGTTAGATCTTTCCGAATCTAAGACATTCTAGTGCCTCTTCTCAGTGAGTGTGTCTTTTAAGCTCCTGGAAGAGTGCATTAGTTGTTTGAGCTTTACATTTGTATCTTGGCATCAGGCCAACTCAGTTATTCAAGCTATAACATAGTTTCCCTTGAGGGACTGCATTATTCTAATTGGAGGCTTTGGAGGGTGTTTTGATCCCATTTTTTATGAGAGATATCTGGTGCTGGGCTTTTCCTTTCACTTTGGTGATCCATGGATTAGCTCGCTGATCCATGTTTTGTATAGATCTGATCTGTTTTAATGTAAATTCATCTTCAGAAATTTCTGAATAATATTGTAGATCTGCAACTTAAAACTCAGAGCTACTGTTTGTATTGCATGATTTGGTCAAAACCCCAAGGGGATCTTGTAATAGAGCCTTTCTAGTGTATAGATCTGAAATGGATCTGATCCTTTGTACACAGATCTGCTCTAGATCTGAAGTGTAACATTCAGCTGCTGCAGCTCTATAAAATAATGATTTTAAGATATTTTGCAGTATATACATGTGTTGCAGCCTTCTTTTCTGAAGATTATTTCTCTTTTGTCTTCTGTATTCTACCGTATAATGTAAGAGCATCATTGTAAATCTCATTTGATGTTGTATATTCAAAATTTGATCTTATTTTATGGTCTATTATTCATCCTTTCCAAGACTGCATTATTTCTGAAGCATTTTGTTGTGCATAGCTGCAGCTCCTCTTATAGGGTGTTTTTCAGCTTGACTAGGTGGTGGGAGATCTGTTTACCACACCTAGTTTGACTTGTTTTTGCTCCCCTTTTGGATCTAGAATCCAGATCTACTGATCTAAGGGATCCAAGGGCTGCAAACTAATTTCTATGCATAAATCTCCCAGAAGTGCGTCATTTCAGTAGGCTTGCTGTGCAATCCCAATTTTGGGATATTACAGTGGTATCAGAACGTGATCCTTGGCTCAGCATATGAGCATCAAGCCAAGATGTATTTTTAGGAAGGGAGAAGACATAAGAAGGAGAATTATTGCATGGAAGACACAGAAAGTAAAGGTCCAACCCTTTTCTTGGAAGGATGGAAGGGAAAGAGTTCTCAAGAACTCTGTTCCAGACTCTGTTTAAGCCTAAAGGAAAGAACAAAGAAATAAAGGGGATAGACCATGAAGATTCCCCAACTAGATCCATAAGATCTATACATAAGGAGAATTCTACATCCTCATCTTATGGGTATGAGCACTCAGCCATATCATCAAAGCTACCATGTTCTATCAGCAACTTCTTCATGAGGAGGAAGAGAGGAGATGTACCAAAGGGAGGATCCACAAATCCAACTCCACCTATGAAGACCATTGAGGAGAATGTGAACTTGCTTGATACCTTGCCAAGGGAAAGATCCTCATTAGATGAAGAGTCCTCTTCTCGAGAAGAAGACATGAATATTCCTCTTTCAAAGGTAGACCAAGATCTAAGGTCTCCTATTTATGATGAGGAATTTTCCACCATTGAAGAAAAGGCTAGGGGTGACAATGCAGTCATAATAAAGGCATCTCTAGAATTTCATGAAGAAGAAGAAGGGGCAACAGCTCCAAGAAGAGAAGCTCTTTCATTCTTGCAAGGAGTTTCAAAGAGTCTCACGTATAGAAATCATGGCACAATCCATGAGTAGCATGTGCCATCATTATCAGATGGTGAGATCCTGAATACTGCAGAAGATAAAGAGGGGGGCAAGCTCCATAGGGTAAGAAAACTTTACCCCTCTTTATTTGAAAGGAGTGATGTACTAAGGAGGCATGGAGATCTATGCAAGAAAAGCAAGGACATATTAGTCCATACATATTTTTGTCATCATCTATGCCTTGATGTCTCCTTACTTGGAAGAAGCCTACTAGGGCAACCCCCGGATGGAAAGAGCAAAGTGTTCTCTCGACCTTGTACAGTGATGATAAATTTGGCTAAGAGAGGGACTATCACAACACTAGAGACTTTGGGTAAGAAGCGTGCTTATGCAAATCACATTTTACTTTATGATTTCATGCATTCTTTTACTTTACATGTGTAGGCCATGGCTCCTAAAAGGAGTGTCCTACCTTATAAAATTCATGGCCAACTATGGGCCAGAACTATTTCCAAACATGGTCACTCCCTTGATGAGCTACGGGAGGTTTTGTAGCATGATGGGTGATTCCCTAAAGCACCAAATATACATTTCACCTTCATCCATGGTGGAATGATAAGGGCAGCAAGTAAGTGGCATGTAAACCACTTACCACATCGAGATCTAAAGCACGGAGGGAATGACCTACGTTGGTTTCTATTGGGTGAGTGTAGGTACCACCCAAAGTTTTTTATTTTCTTGTCTCATGCCTTGTATTTCAAGAGAGGAATGCATAAGAAGAAGGCATGGTTGCCCTGGTTGACAAGAAGGAAGTATGGGCACCACATGATGAATTCCATGTCCATAAATTTGGTTATGTCTATGATGTATGTACATGTATTTCTGTTTAGAATGACTATCATAATCATGTATGTACTTTGGGTTGGGGGAAAATGTAACCTTCTCATGAGGTGGCATAAGGAATCTTGTTTCTATCATGATGTTAATAATGCTCCAATCTTTGTTATGAAAATGAGAGGAGGAATGACACATTGGGTGGATGTGTCCATTGGGAATGCAATCTCCCATATTCATTTGTACTTCAAGAAGAATATAGGACCTTATATGACCGCTATCTTATATACTATATTTTCCTATGCAAAGGGTCATGTATTGGGCTTATGTCTTGGGAAGAGATCTCTCACAATTGAGCACTTGGAGCAAGACATGTGTTGCTGGAATCATGTTCAGCCAACACCTATTATCCTCCATCATTTTCAAGCTTTGAGGAAGCTTATGGCAGCATGAATGTGGTGGGATGGCCACTTATTGCACCATGATTTGAGGCAGCAAGATGATGGACAACGCCGGTCTCAAGGGAGTGACTATTGTCACCATCCAATATATCATATGACACTTAGTCCATGTTTCTTTTGGAGCACATATGGTGAAGACAATATACTCACTATATGCATAGGAGATTGGGCAAGGAGACTCACTAGAGTCAATGAATAAAATCATGAAGTTCCAAGTTCCTTTGGCTTCATGAGGACAACTTTATTGCAGCCCAGGATCAACAGCTCCAAATTCATCAAAAAGGGAAAGAGGGACATCGTGAGTTGAGTATCCTCATCTCTCATTTCCATGCATGGAGCCCCTACACAATGAAAATAGGGGGAATTGGTGACTC
This sequence comes from Pinus albicaulis, assembly GCA_034641835.2. Taxonomy (NCBI): domain Eukaryota; kingdom Viridiplantae; phylum Streptophyta; class Pinopsida; order Pinales; family Pinaceae; genus Pinus; species Pinus albicaulis. The sequence goes on from CM076581.1 coordinate 1,463,780,347, forward strand.
TTTCTGTGAGCTACCTAGGATGGCTCACTTTTTTTGGATGATAGCATGGAGATTGAAGCCTCTCATGGGGTTTAAGTACCCTACATTTACCATCTCTCATGCCTTGAGGAAACCAATGGATAGAGAGAAACTATTTATATGTATCTCCCACTTCTTTATGATGACAGATAATTGGTTCATTCACCAACATCACACTTATACCCTTGGGAGGAGACAATTCCATTGGAATATTTTGCAAATTCCTTGTAAGTTGCTTGAGGGCAAGCAACATTCTAGAGGGGAGGACTATAATATTCCTATTTTAATAGGAATATTCAATTTCATTTTGTTTTCTCTGTTCAAAGAATGATTATGTAAAGGAGGGTCATTAAACTCCTAATGGAAGAATAAATCCGTGCCCAATGTGAAAAGAGGTAAATATGGGCCAGTTTAATAAACACACTTGAGTGTGAAAAGAACAAATCCACTTAACTGGGTCAATCTTGACCATATCTATAGCGCAATATTGGAGGAGTGCTCATCAATTAGGCACAGCGTAATTATAGAAGGAGGTCTCTTGTGTGAAAGGGATAGGTTAATGAAGGTGGTTTAGGGTTTTGGAAGCTCTCATCTTATAAAAGGAAGGGGAAGGAAACATATGGATGTTGTTCATGATTTTATTTTTGATTTGTTGTTTGTTTAGAAAAATAGATTTATTGGCTATTTAGCCTAGATTGCATATGTTGTTTAGCATTGGAATTTCCTATTTAGAAGTTCCATCTATTCCCATTGAGTAGCTCTTGGGAGAGCTTGTATTGCTTATTCCACTATCTGGTTGGAGACCAAGCTTCTACTTCCAACTGCAATGCAGATCCAGTGAGGGTTTTCTTGCTTTTGTAAGCTGCAGCAAGTGGATGTTAGATCTTTCCGAATCTAAGACATTCTAGTGCCTCTTCTCAGTGAGTGTGTCTTTTAACCTCCTGGAAGAGTGCATTAGTTGTTTGAGCTTCAGATTTGTATCTTGGCATCAGGCCAACTCATTTATTCAAGCTACAACACATTTTCCCTTGAGTGACTGTGTTATTCTCAGTGGAGGCTTTGGAGGGTGTTTTGATCCCATTTTTGATGAGAGATATCTGGTGCTGGGCTTTGGATTTCACTTTGGTGATCCATGGATTAGCTTGCTGATCCATGTTCTGTATAGATCTGATCTATTTTAATGTAAAGTCATCTTCAGAAATTTTTGAATAATATTGCATATCTACAACTTAAAAATCAGATCTACTCTTTGTATTGCATGATTTGGTCAAAACCCAAGGGGATCTTGTAATAGAGCCTTTCTAGTGTATAGATCTCAAATGGATCTGATCTTTTGTATACAGATCTACTTTAGATTTGAAGTGTAACATTCAGCTATTGCAGCTCCATAAAATAACGTTGTTAAGCTATTTTGCAGTATATACATGTGTTGCAGCCTTCTTTTTTGAAGATTCTTTCTCTTTTGTCTTTTGTATTCTACTGTATAATGTAAGAGCATCATTGTAAATCTAATTTGCTGTTGTATATTCAAAATTTGATCTTATTTTATGGTCTCCTTATCATGCTTTCCAAGGCTGCATTATTTCTGAAGCAGTTTGTTGTGCATAGCTGCAGCTCCTCTTATAGGGTGTTTTTCAGCTAGACTAGGTGGTGGGAGATACATTTACCACACTTAGTTTGATTTTTTTTTGCTCCCCTTTTGGATCTAGACTCCAGATCTGCTGATCTAAGCGATCCAAGGGCTGCAAACTCATTTCTATGCATAAATCTCCCAGAAGTGTGTTATTTCAGCAGGATTGCTGTGCAATCCCAATTTTGGGATATTACATTGTTACTATGTTGCCATTATTTTGAATCAATACATTTTCAACCTATTAAATTTACTATTAAAAAAAACATCATAATATTAAAAAACATTATTAAATATTTCACTTAAAATTCAATCTTATAAATGAATTAACATAGCCTAACCCTAAATATCATTTTCGTTCTCTCTAAACTTCAAACCCATTTTTCAAATCATTTTAATTATTAAATAACATAGAGATAAATAAAGTTTAAATTTAATAAAGACTTGATAATTTAAAATACCATCATAACAAAAATTAACTTCCCTCTTTTTAAACATTAAACTCATCCTTTTTTTCATCATCTTATTATTAAACAACATAGAAATAAATAAAGTTTTTAATTTAATAAAATTATAATAATTTAAATAGAAAAACAATTCATAATCAACCTTTTATATAATTAAATTAATAAAAGCATCATAATTTAAAACAACATCACATTAGAACCTTTTTCTAAAATTAAATTAATATTAATTATAAACAATTAATACTAAAAAATAAATTAATAATTTTAAAAGATCTTATTTTTGTTAGCTCATAACAAAATATTTTCAAAACCTTTACATATTTATTTATCCTACTTGAGATTAGCTTCTCTCATTCAATTTTATGTTGATAATGAACCTCGGTAGTTGGTTCAAAACATCGATAGGAAAATCTACTTAATGTGATGGATCCAGAAAAATATTATCACAAAATAGAGATCGCAAAAGTCTGAAATCAGAAATATCTTATGGTTATTTATATGTTTATATGTTGGTTATAAGCATGGATATATGGTTGGTTTTAGTGATGGTTCTTTTCATGTTTTTACTTGTAACTGAAAGAGTAATGTATACATGACCTAATTTATGTTAATAAAGCTAATGGGAGAGGGTGGTGATGCTTATTGTTAAGTACGATATGAGTTTTCAGTCCCTCATGCACAAAATTGCATTAATGACCTGTAGATTGCATATATACCAAGTGTTTGACAGAATGCTAGTCCCAGTTGGGGATGGTCAGGTCTAGTCCTAGTTTCAGTTTTTGGTTTGTAGTCATGTATTTTATGAGTCCTGAAAGTTATATGGATTTCTAGGCAGAGTCTTAGCCCTAGACCTAAAAAATCACATTAAATTTCGTAGTCTTTGGCACAACATTGAGTAGAAAAGGCCACAGTTGCACTGACGTAAGGCTTATGGGAGTGACTGGGGGTTTACAGTCACATGGAGGGATTGGAATGGGAGTGACTCGAGCTCCAAATCAAGAAAATTTAAGTTGGCTCAAGTGATGGATACCAGGAAGGGTTGGGTTAGTCCTGGAGGGTATTAAGGCACTTGAGGGAAGTTAGTAAGGCCTGTTTTGTCAACTCCATTTCCTTAAGGTGAACTAGGAGGTTGAGTCCTATCATAACAAACCATAATCTCAATTATACCCTGATTAAGTCCGTGAATGTGGGTATATGTGAGGGGAGAGGTGTGTTACAAAAAAAACATTAAATCTACTACAAACCACTTTGTCTACACACACGGTGCAAAACAACTACAAACACATACAAACCTAACATCTAAACATTTCAACTACTATAATCAAAGGCACAGTCTCAAAATATCTTCATTCTCTTCTCACTAAAATTTGAATGGTATACTATTATTCTTCCTATTTTACTTCTCTCCCTTATCAATCCTTCTTGGCCTAGTTCTTCTCCACTATAGTCGTTCTTCCACATTTCCTAGCAATTGGGATATTTGACATCCCATCTCCAATTGTCCTATAACATTTAACTATCTTCTTAAGTCTGCTGAAAATATCTTCTACCAACTCGTCACCACTCTTCCGACCTCCTTCAGTCTGCAAATAGCTCTATATTCTTCTGTCATGAGGACCTACTACAAACCATTATCCCAAAAGTCCTTGCTCCCATATTTATTCACATGCATCCTCCCCTTTTGGATGTTGTTGTCCTCTTTGCACAATGCCTCCCTACATCATGTATCTCTCTTTTGCACCATTCCTACTACTACTCACTCGATACTTCTCTCCCATGCCACTCCATTTTTCGTGGTCCCCTCCATCAACACTATAAAAAAATTTCAAAAAATTTCAGCCTCAAATAGGCCCCCAACACATAGTTGTTTCTCATGCCGAGCCACTCAATATTTCTCCCACCTTTATCCTAGGGAGATAGCTTTGATACTACGACCTTTTTTAGTTCCTATAAGGCCTCATCTCATGCCTCTATCTCGATCATGATATCTTCCCCTTTGTTGATAACTTCTTGCGCAATTTCGATGACCATATCCTTAGTGACAACACCAATATATCTACACATTGTCATCAAAAACTCATTACAATAATTTGTAACCTTCAATGCCTAATATTGGAGTTTTTTCCACTATTAATTATCTTCTCAAAGCTATTAAATTAATTCAATAAGCTATAGATTTTCTTGGAAAGTGTTTTGTTTGTCTATAAAAATCTTTGCACCCATGCTTTGCTTGATTTACTGCACCCATTATTAAACTTTCTAGATCTGAATTGAAACTTTTATAGCCGTTGAAGCATCTAATAAGATACTCCATAGCTAGGTTCCCTACTCTCCCATACTCTAATATAATTTCTTTTATTTAACCAGTTATTGGTATTTCTCTTTGGCATGCTAAATCAATGCTCTGTATTCACTCTCTTATAATGGATTTGGTGGCTTATGTTGTGTCGCCAATTATAACACTTGTGCTTGGAGTCCTTGAATAGCATCTTGATATTTCATACCACATCTCTAGGTAGGAAGGTATTGTTGACAGGTCCACCCATGATTTTTATGTACACTTGCTCCAAGGTTGTGTGCTAGGTTTTTTCACATTTAGCTGCCTGCCCCTTGTTATGAAACCAACTTAAAAAATAGAAGAAAATATAGATCAAAACCTTAGAAATCAACCTCTTCAAGGGGAAACCCCCTTTACATTAAATAAATGAACAATTCTTGGATGACATAAATGAAAAAACCTCCTTTCTATAAATAGGAGTCCATGGGGTCACAATATAATCCTAGCTGACCTAACAATAATAATGTAAGGGCACAATAATAACAATATGGAGACTACAGGGGTACAAAAATAAAAATAAGGGGGCTACACTAACAACGATAATGGACTACACTAGTAATATAGGACCCTAACACACCCCTCTCCTTTAAAAAAATGTTGTCCTCAATTCTTGAGTAGTTCTGGATTCTTCTGTATAAAATTCTCATCCTCCCATGTCGAACCTTTAGTGGGTAATTTCTTCCACACGATCAGATACACTGAAATTGACCGATTTCATGGCTATTGAGTTCTTGTTTGCATGATTTCTTTAGGATCCAATATGATTTTTACTTCATCATCAAGTTCTGGAAATATTGTTTGAATTGAAAGTTTATCACCTTGTAATATTCCCAAATGGGGAATGCAACAATACAATGCAGAAAGATAGGAAAATAATGCAGATCATATTTTATATAGCAAGAGGCCAATATGGAGACCTTTAATTTTTTATTATAGCATCAAAACATGTGTAAGAAATTGCTCACAATATGCATAACAAGAAAATAATGCCTCCAATGAAAGAAATCCCTCAAAATGAGGTGTTGCAATCGTATATAAAGACTGGAAAAACCTTACAGCATTATTTTATTTCCTCTGCACTAGTAGTATATTATACATTAGATATATAGATTTTATGTGCATAGAAATTTAGATCTATACCAGATCCATGCACTATACAAGGTCCTCTAAATAACCCCCTTGGGGTTTTCAGCAAAACACCAAGTACAAGGTGTAGATCTGAGATATAAGACTGCAGATCTACTAGAAATTATAGATCTAGAAAGTGTGGCTGATCTGATATGAGAAATAGAATAGCCTCCTCCAATAGATCTCCAAAGTGAATGGCAGATCTCCAACACTAGGAAATCAGCTCTCCAAATGGTGTGCTAAACCACCTTGCAACTGTACCTACAGAAATAATGAAGATTTGGAGGTAAAATGCGCTGCATGGATCAAAATATAGTTGGCCTAATGCCAAGATACGAAAATGATGCTCATACCCTCCAATAATTTCCTCCCAATGAAGTAGAAACCTCCTCCACTGAAAAGAAGCACTGAAATGGCCTAGATCTGAAAGATCTAGTCTCCACTTATTACAGCTTGCAAAAACAACCAAACCCTCAATAGGATCTATGCTGTAGTGGAAAGAAGAAGCTTGGCCCTAAGCTAGATAGTGGACAATGCAATACAAACTCTCCCAAGAGCTACTCAATGGGAAGATTTGGGACTCTCGATCAAGAACACCCAATGCTAAACAACATTCAATATGAGCTAAAAAACAAGAGAAAGATATATGTCTAAATAGACCATATATTCAAAAAATATGATAAACATAAACAACCTTCTAATGCTACCATCCCCTTCCTTTTATAAGACAAGAGCTTGCAAACCCTAAACCACTTCCAATGAGATCACTTCTTTCACACAAGTCACCTCCATCTAAAATTGCGTTGTACCTTATTGATGGCCACTCCTCCATGACAACGTTGTAGATTTGGTCAAGGTTGACCCAGTCAAAATGTCCCAGCCCCTTTCACACCTAAGGGTTCTTGATTTAATAGCCAATATTTATCCTTTTCATATTTGGCATTGATTTATTCAGTATTAAGGAGTATTATGGACCTCCCTTTCTCTTTTATTCTTTAAACAAAGTAATAAAATAAAATTGAATATTCCAATTATCTCATGAGTCATTGGGAATATTACAGTCCTCCCTTCCCAAATGTTTCTTGTCCTCAAGCAACTGACAAGGTGAGTGCTACAACTCTTCTCCTCCTCCATCGGTGACATCAACATGTGATAAGATTCCTCCATAAGCTAAGTGTTCACCAATCCATCCCTCCATTAATTTCTCCCCCAAAGTTCTCATGAGATGCAAATAGTCCATCCCATAAGGAAACAATAGTTCAATTGAAACAAACATGGTTTTCCCAATGTTCTCCCTGAAACATGTAACATAGTAAACATGGATAATATCGCACATACATACCTCCCATCCTCCCTCAATACATTTCCATAAAAATTACAAGTGCATCATCAATATATGGAATCAAAATTACATCCATATAAATAGAAATTTGTGCATATGGAGGTAGGTCATAGTCCCACATGTGGAGCCAGCGCAGTGCTTCTCATGACTGCATCAGATCATGATGTGGTAAGTAGTTTCCCCACCACTTAATTGCTGCCCAAGTCATCTCACTATGGCTGAAAGGGTGAGATATATTTGGTGCCATAGGAATGTACCCATCATGAAACAAAATCTCCCTTGGAATCTCCCTTTGATCTCCAAGGGAGTGGCCATGTTCAAAAATTTTAGTGGCCCAAAGTTGGCCATGAATTTTATAAGGTACAGTACTCCTCCTTGGAGTTATGGCCTGCATATACATGGTGAAATATTGCAAACAATAATGAAATGAAACATTATTTACATGAGCATATTCTTCACCAAAATTTCTACTCATACAAATGGAGTGGTGCATAGATCTATCTCCTCTCATTCCAAAAGAGGAAAGATTTTGTTGAATTAAATCCTTCATGGATTCCTATATCCCTCCCATCTCCACATGTTTCATGAATATTTGAAAATGATGATATAATTCCTCTTCAAATCCTTCCCAGGTGTAGTACTCCATGATAGTGTTGAAATCCTTCATAGAATAAGTATGGCTGAAAAGGAATTCTTCATGTGCCCTTTGTAGCAACTTATCCTTGAGCTTGGAAGCTCTAGATAATAGTATTATACCATGATAATAGATTAATTCATCTTGGAATGAATAGCCCTCCTCATGGAGCTGGTCATCAAGTATCATGCATGTGAAAAGATCCTTTGAATAATCCACCAATAGTTGGGATTTCCAATATGGATCTAAGCTTCCCATTAATGGCAACGTTGTAGAAATCTGAAATGAAGAACATGTCATATCATAGTTCTCCTCTTTGACATGACTCATGCCAAAGCCACATTTTGGAGTATTGCTACCCCACTTTTTCCGCCTCTGTTGCAGTTGATCTTGCCCAAGACAATATTGGAGTACATGTAAGTCAACCTCCTCTTGAAAGGTCTCTCTCCTCCAAAACTTCCATAGTTTGGCCAATGCATACAAGAGTGCCAATAACCTCTTTTCATAATCATAAATCTTCCTCATGTGAGGGAGTATCATTTTCTAACCCAAGGTTATGGAGTAGCCCTTAGACACCATGCTCATGTCATCATGAATTTCTGAATAATCATCTTTTAGCGCAAATAGCTGAGTGGGAGATGGAAATGTCCATATTAGAAAATTTCTCACCTCTCCTTTGAACCCATCAAAGGTTCTCTGCGCTGTGCTAGCTCCTCCCAAGGCTCCTTCCTTAGCCAAATATGTCAATGCTTCCCTATGTTGAGAGAACACTTTATTCATTTTCCAACAAGGGGGTCTCCCTGGTGGAATGCCTCTATGTAATGAAACATCAAGGCCTAGAGCATGATGTATATGTTTGTGGACTAATATGTCCTTTTCCTCACTGCACAAATCCTCCTGTATCTTCTGTACATCAACCTTCTAAAATAGAGAGGGGTGTGTGCTCTCAATCATATGATGTTGATCATCCTCCCTATTTTATTCCTTTATCTCCAAGGTATCACAATCTATCAATGATAGCACATGCTAGTCATGGAATGTGCCTTGATCTCCATATGTGAAAATCTTTGGTATTTCTTGTGTACCTACTAGAACTCTTTTCATTGGAGTAAGTGCTCCATCTCCCTCTCCTTGGGGTATTAGATATGCTCCTGATGTGACAACACTATTACCTCTTGCCTTATCTTCCTCTTCAACATCAATGGAATTTACCTTATCATCAATAAGAGGATCCTCTTTTGAAAAAGAGATCTCCATATCCTCTCTTTCAGAAGGGTGTTCTTTATGAAATAGGGATCTTGCCTCTAGCAAGGTATTCTGCAAAATTTCATTGCCCTCAATAGTTTTCTGAAATGGAGTGTGGTTTATAGATCCTTCCAACCCATGCAAATATTTTGTTTTTTTTGGCTTGAATAACTCCACCAAAGATTTTTCTGATCAACGGTTGTCATTGATGTCAACCCAAGAAGCACCAAGGGCTAACCCAATATTGCATGGGAATTTTGACCTACCAAATTACTATATTCTGGTTCAAGAATTATTTTGATGGTTTTTAATTGTCAATATGTTTCCTTTGATGTATGGCATGCCATGTAATTCTTCATGGTTTGACAGATATTCATGTTTGAAATTTATACCCCTAGTTAGTGGGCTAAAACCCCATAGGGTTGTGTCATGGCTCATTGAAAAGTCATAATTAATATTTTTTAAGCTCCTAAAATCACTCCCACATTCACTTGTTGAAGCCCCTCTCAACCTAATCATTTATATAAATTGTGATCCTCATTTCCTCCTTATGCAAGGGATTTCGCCATCTGAAACAGGTCATCGTGCCATGTTTGCTCTAAATTTTTTCTAGGAAGGTTGAGAAGCTGAAATTTTTATGAGGTGAAACTAAAATCCTAAGGAAGCTGTTGTGAAAATTTTAGATCAACGTGTAGAATATTTTTGGAGATATGAGCTGACGAAGTCAGTGTTTTAGCAGGCTCCTGAAATTCATCGCAAAGAGGTGACCTTGGTAAAATCGTCATAAATCTCTCTCTGAGTATCAGATTGGAATTATGTAAGAAGTGAAATATGGTGCACAGACTGTAGCTTTCGATCTATTAATTTTAGACCAAATGAAGAAACAGTGACATGTGGCATGATATACAAGTTCGTTATGCTGAAATAGTTCATAATTAGGGCATTGTGAGATATTGGGTATAACTCTCCCTTGAAGAATCCAAATTGGGTCATACCTATGGCATTGGAAAGATGACTCAAAGGACTAATACGGGACGAAAAATAAGATATTTGGGATCTAAAATAACAGAGATACACCAAATTCAATATCGAGCTCCTAGAAGGCAAAGAAAAAGCTAGATCATGTGTTGTCAAGGGCTTCAAAGGACAAGACTTTCTAAGGAAGCAAAGAAAAGCAAGGTGCAGTAGAGGGTAGCATGACAAGAGAAGAAACCAAGGTACATAACAGCAACAATAAGTTCATCACATGAAGTCTTCAAGTGGGCACCACTGGATACAATCATTGTAAAGATATCATTGTACTAAGTCATTGTAAATAAATTATTGTACAAATTGTACTAGTGTCTATCTACCAAGAGTTGAAGAGGCAGTGTCGGGTGGTCTAGGATCATCATTAGGTGGTTGTGTCATAGTTGGGGTTATGGTCTACTGTGTCTTATTCTTCTACATCATTCTATATCATTGTAAAATGGACCATTTTCCCTGGTACGAGAGTCCATTATTCTTTTATTCTTCTACAGGGTGGTAGGGTGGTGCTAGAGTGAGTTGTATCTCATTGGGTGTTGGGCAATCCATTCAGTTGACTACTGAAGAATCATGGGCATTGGAGCATCCATACAGTGGGAGCTGGAGAAGAATGCTTTTCTAGTTTCTAGGAAGTTGGAGCTTTTTTTTCAATTGGAGTTGAATATTAAAGAATTATTAGAAAAGCATTAGGTGGTTTTTTTACCAGAGTGGGTTTCCACCTTAAAAACTGTGTGCATTTGTGCTCCTTTTGTTTACTGCCATCATTGTACAAACGCTGATAAAAATTGAAGATTAACCAATGCTATAATTGAAAATGAATACTGATTCACCCCCCCCCCCCCTTAGTATTTCCAACAATTACTATGAGAGCTTGGTTCCTAAAATCGCAGTTTAACAGTTGGAAGGAGGTTATGGAGCATACCAAGAATGGTGTACCTCTATTCAATGAAAATAATTATGCACTTTGGAAAAGAAGAATGGAGGTCTATCTCTTGGCGCAAGGTTACGAAGTATGGGACGCTGTTCAAAATGGATTTACATCAACCGTGGATGAACAAGGTAAGAAGAATTTGGTAAATGATGCAAAAGAAAAGAATATTATTATCAGTGGACTTATTGAATCTGCTTATCATAAGGTGTTGGGTTGTAAAACTACCAAAAATGTATGGGACAAGTTTGAGAATATATATGCAGGTGACTCAAATGTCAAAGAAGCAAAGCTTCAAATCTATAGAGAAAAATTTGAGCAACTCAGAATGAAAGAAGATTGCAACATTGTTGCATACTTCCAATACATTGATGAAATAACCAATACTCTGGAAGGATTGGGAGAGCCAGTTGACGAGAAGACTATTATACGGAAGATTCTTAGAATGTTACCAGGGATATTCAACCCAAAGGTATCGGCCTTAGAATACAGTGCAAATCTGGAAAAACTCAGAAAAGAGGAATTACATGGATTTCTCATAGCATATGAAATGATACTTGATGAAGAAGAGGGTACTTCGTATCTAGAAACTGCGTTCATTGCATCTAAGAAAACCAATAAGGACAAACAACCTTCAATTGAAAAGACATGCACTTGCAAGTGTGAAGAAAAGGGAGATGATGAATAAGGTCTTTCAGATGAAGTGTATGCTTACTTTACGAGAAAACTAAAAATTGGTACGGGAAAATTCAAAGGTAAACTTCCATTGAGATGTTTTGGCTGTGGTGAGGTTGGGAATTTCGCATCGAAATGTCTGAATAGAAGTGATGGAAACTCAAAAGGAAAGAAATGATTTAATAAATTCAACAATCAAGGATCCAAAAGGAACTTTCTCTCTAAAGACGATAGCTCATCATCCGATGAAGACAATGACAGTGAAGAAGAAGCCAATGAGAGAGTATTGTTTATGGCCAAGAAAAATAAACAAGAGGTATCAAACAATGAAGAAAGAAGGTTGACCATAGATAATTTTTTAGAGGAGGAAATAAAACCTATAAAGAGCTCAATCTTGAAGATCTAACCTAAGCCTCTACTTGAAGAACAAGTTCAAGGTCTCAAAATTGAAGTTGAAGAACATAAATGTATTGAAAGTCACTTCAAAATAAGTTGGAAGAAAACAACCAAGAAAGGAAGCATTAAGAAGCCGAAAGTAGTCTCTTTGTGTAAGGAAGTGAAAGAGGGAAAAACTATCAAAACTATGCCAACCTTCAGAGAGCATTGGAAGAACTCATCAACAATCAACGATCTTACAATGATAGAGCGGCCTCGGTTACAAAGAAGAAGTAGTAGGATATTCTACAAAAAAATACAATGAACCTATGAGATCTAACATACATGTAGGCTTCATTGGACAAGATTCGCAAGCACATCCTTGGAAGACGATTCCTCGATGAATATTTTCATCCAGGTACCAACATATTTTTCATGGCTATTGTTATTCATGTGGAAAATTTGGTCATAAAGCTGTAGAATGTCGCACGTACCCTAGGAACCAATATAATTCTAGGAGATCCTTCAAATATGAACCTCCCAGGGCTCAACGAAACATCAATAGATTTGAACATTTAAGAAATAATATGGAATGTTACAAATGTCAGAACTTTGGACACATAGCTAGAGACTGCAGACTTGAAAATCCTCCAGAAGAATCTTCGAAGCCACAGAATGAACAAACATGGAAGAAGAAGAAGACTGATAATTGTGCTCTCGCTCTCAAGGCTCAAAACAACAAATATGTGTGGTATGTTGACAGCAGTTGCTCAATGCATATGACTGGAGATAGAAGGAAATTTGTATCTCTGAAAGAGAAGAAGGATGGAACCGTATCCTTTGGAAATGATGGATCTTCAAATGTTATAGGATCAGGTACCGTCACTCTCGGAAGCAAAAATGTTATAGCCAAGAATGTTCTATTGGTTGAAAACATGAATCACAATATGCTCAGTGTTGGACAAATGTGTGATCAAGGACACACAATGCTATTCAACTCCACAAAATGTGAAATTAGGAAAGGCAGGTATGGTAAAATTGTGGCTATAGCAAGTTGAGCTCCAAACGACATATATGTTCTGGATGAAGCAACTAAAGCATGTCTACTAGCTAAAGAAGATGAAAGTTGGTTATGGCACAAATGAATGGGTCACATAAACTTTGACAATCTTGTCAGGATAAGCAAAAAGGAAGCAGTACGAGAAATGCCAAAAATCTCAAAACCTTCCAACACACTATGTGAGGCATGTCGGCATGGCAAGCAGAAAAAAGTCCAATTTAAAACAAAAGAACACTTTTCATCACATCCATTGGAATTGATACATACGGATCTATGTGGTCCTGTGAGAACAAAAGGCTTAGACGGAGAATTATATTTCATGTTAATGATAGATGACTATACCAGGATGACAGCCGTCAGTTTCCTAAAGAAAAAAATTGAAGCATTTGAGTGCTTTAAGATCTACAAGGAGTTGGTTGAAAATGAAACTGATTTGAAAATAAAGTGTTTAAGATCAGATAATGGTGGAGAATTCACTTCCAAATTATTTCAGCAATACTGTGACAAAAATGGAATAAAAAGGAAATTTTCAACAGCATGAACACCTCAACAAAATGGAGTTGCTGAAAGAAAGAATAGAACTGTACAGGAAATGGGTAGAACAATGTTGAAGGACTCAAAATTGGATGAAAAATTCCGGGTTCAAGAAATTGATACGACAGTCTTCATTATCAACCGAAGTCTTCTCAGAAATAATTGCAACAAGACTCCATATGAATTATGGAAAGGAAAACTAGCTAATGTAAAATATTTCAAAATCTTCGGAAGCAAATGTTATATCAAAAGAGAAGATCAAAATTTGGGTAAGTTTGAATCACGTGTTGATGAAGGTATCTTTGTTGGTTACTCATGCAAAATAAAGGCCTATAAATGTTATAATCTAAGACGAAAATAGATAGTGGAGAGCATAAATGTTACATTTGACGAAGATGGTGTTCTAGCGAATAATGATGAGGATCTAGAATCTTTGAAACTTGAGACAGAGGCTGAAAAAGACACAGATAAAATTGTAGAACAAGAAGCAACTATCAACGAGGAAGAAGTAAATAATGATCATCAAGATATACCAGAACAACAACAAGAAGCTCCTCCAAGGAGAACAAAATAATGGATTCAAAAGAACCATCCATCAAATCAAATCATTGGTGACATAAATGAAGGTCGACAACTTCGTTCATCACAACAAGCTCACATTGCTTTTCTAGCAACCTTTGAGCCTAGTAGTTTTGAGGAAGCCAGCCAGAATGAACATTGGGTAGCAGCTATGAATGAAGAATTGGATCAAATTGAGAAGAATAACACTTGGGAATTAGTTCCATGACCAAAAGATAAAAATGTCATTGGGACTAAATGGGTGTTCAGGAAAAAATTGAATGAAGATGGGTAGGTTACCAGAAACAAAGCAAGATTGGTTTGCAAAGGCTATGCACAAGTGGAAGGAATTGATTTCGACGAAACATTTGCACCAGTTTCCAGAATGGAAGCCATCCAAATGTTTCTCGCCTATGCATGTTCAAGAAAAATCAAAGTCTACCAAATGGATGTTAAGTCAGCATTTCTGAATGGAGAATTAGAAGAATAAGTTTACATCGAACAACCTGAAGGTTTTCTACTATCACAAAAAGAAGACTATGTCTGCAGGTTAAAGAAGGCTCTATATGGTCTCAAGCAGGCTCCCAGAGCATGGTATGCTCGTCTTGATGGATATCTACGTCAACAAGGGTTCAAGAAAGGTACTGTTGATAGAAATATTTATGTACAAATAGATAAAGATAATTTAACAATTGTTGAGGTATATGTGGATGATATAATATTTGGTAGCAATGATGATCGACTAAGTAAGAAATTTTCTACAAATATGCAAAGTGAGTTTGAGATGTCTTTACTTGGTGAGCTGACATACTTCTTAGGGCTTCAAATATCTCGGCAAGAGAAAGGAATATTTATATGTCAAGCCAAGTACATCAAGGAAATGCTCAAGAAATTCAAAATGGAAGATTGCAAACCCGTCCTTACTCCGATGGTAACAGGTTGCAAATTGAGCATAGATGACTCATCTAAGGATGTGGATTAGAGGTTGTACAGATCTATGATTGGTAGTCTTCTATATGTAACAGCCTCTCGGCCAGATGTTATGCAAGCAGTTGGACAAGTAGCAAGATTCCAAGCAACACCAAAAGAATCACATATTATTGCCGTCAAAAGAATTCTTCGATATCTAAAGGGCACAAAAGAATATGGCTTGTGGTATCCCAAGGGTAACAATCTCATTATTCAAGCCTTTACAGATGTAGATTGGGCAGGAAGCATTGATGATCGTAAGAGTACTAGTGGAGCAGCATTCTATCTAGGTGGTTGTCTCATATCATGGTTGAGCAAAAAGAAAACCTCAATCTTGTTATCTACAACAAAAGCATAATACTTTGCAGCAACATCATGTTATACTCAAGTCCTTTAGACGAAACAAACTTTACAAGATATTCAAGTACAATTCAGTGAGCCTATTCCCATATTCTATGAAAACAATAGTTCCATCAGCATCTCCAAGAATCATGTCATGCATTCAAAAACAAAACACATTCTGATCAAATATCATTTTGTTAGAGAGAAAGTCATTAAAAAGAATATCAAACTTGAGTATGTTTGTACAAAATAACAAATTGCTGATATCTTCACTAAACATTTACCTCATGAAGCATTTGAATATCTTTGTCAGAAGATTGGGATTCTCCCAAGTTCTCATTAGATTACAGGTCTGCAGGACGATTGTGTGTCAGGGGGAGTGGAAGTCTATACAAGTTTGCAGGATGGTTGTGTTTCAGGAGGAGTTACCCTTTGCCATTGATGTCAAAGGGGGAGAGAATGTTGTAGGAATAGGTATCATGATCGCAAGGGGAGTACTTGTGTTGCCATCAATGCCAAAGGGGGAGATTGCTGATCAGCGGTTGTCATTGATGTCAACCCAAGGAGCACCAGGAGATAACCCAATATTCCATAGAAATTTTTACCTACCAAATTACTATATTCTGGTTCAAGAATTATTTTTATGGTTTCTACTTGTCGAGATGTTTCCATTGATATATGGCACGCCATGTAATTCTTCACGGTTTGAGAGATATCCATGTTTGAAGTTTATACCCCCAGTTAGTGGGCTAAAATCTCATAGGGTTGTGGCATGGGTCATTGAAAAGTCATAATTAATATTTTTTAAGCTCCTAAAATTTCTCCCACATTCACTTGTTGAAGCCCCTCTAAACCTAAGCATTTATATAAATTGTGATCCTCATTTCTTCCTTATGTAAGGGATTTCACCATCTAAAACAGGTCATTGTGGAATGTTCTCTCTAGCGATTTTTCTACGAAGGTTCAAAAGCTGAAATTTTTGTGAGGCAAAGCCAAAATCTTGAGGAAGATTTTGTAAAAAATTTAGATCAAGGTGCACAATATTTTCGGAGATATGATCTGTGGAAGTCAGTGTTTTTGCAGACTCCCGAAATTCATCTCAAAGAAGTGACCTTGGTAAAATTGTCATAACTCTCTCTGTGAGTATTGGATTGGAATTCCATAAAAGTGGCAGATATTGCATAGAATGTAGTTTTCTTTCCATTAATTTCAGAGCCAAATGAAGAAAAAATGACACGTGGCATGACGTATAAGTTCACTCTACTGAAATAGTCCATAATTAGGGAATTGTGAGATATTGGGTATAACTCTCCCTTGAAGAATCCAAATTGGGTCAGAATTATGGCATTGGAAAAATGACTCAAAGGACTACTCCAGGACCAAAAATAAGATATTAGGGATCTGAAATCACAGAGATGCACCAGATTCAATCTCGAGCTCCTAGAAGGCAAAGAAAAAGCTAGATCATGTGTTGTCAAGGGCTGCAAAGGACCAGAATTTGTAGGGAAGCAAAGAAAATCAAGGTGCAGTAGAGGTTAGCATGATAAGAGCAAAAACCAAGGTGCATAATAGTAGCAATAAGTTCATCACATGAAGTCTTCAAGTGGGCAGCACTGCATACAATCATTGTAAAGGTATCCTTGTACTAAGTCATTGTAAATACATTATTGTACAAATTGTACTAGTGTCTATCTTCCAAGAGTTGAAGAGGTAGTGTCGGGTGGTCTAGGATCATCATTAGTGGTTATGTCATAGTTTGGGTTATGTTCTAGTGTGTCTTATTCTTCTACATCATTCTATATCATTGTAAAGTAGACCATTTTCCTTGGTACGAGAGTCAATTATTCTTTTATTCTTCTACAAGGTAATAGGGTGGTCCTAGGGTGAGTTGTAGCTCATTGGGTGTTGGGGCATCCGTTTGGTTGACTACTGAAGAATCACAGGTGTTGGAGTGTCTATCCAGTGGGAGCTAGAGAAGAATGCTTTTCTAGATTCTAGGAAGTTGGAGCTTTATTTTCAATTAGAGTTGAATATTAAAGAATTATTAGAAAAGCATTAGGTGGTTTTTGTCCCGGAGTGGGTTTCCACCTTAAAAAATGTGTGCATTTGTGTTCCTTTTGTCTACTTCTATCATTGTAAAAACACTTATAGTAATTGAATATTAACCAATGCTCTAATTGAAGGGAATATAGATTCACCCCCCCTCTCAGTATTTCCAGCAGATGTTTCAGAATGTTCTTCATCAAACCTTTCCACTACCCCCCTAGTGAACCTTTCATAAGTAGATATATATGCATTACTTAATGAAAATGATTCAAATAACCACCAAGCATAAGATTTACCTTCAATATGCAGCGGTGCAACTCTAATGGCTTCATCTTCTAAAACTTGGTGCTGCTGCAAGTAGGTATCTAGCTCCTCCATCCAAGCCCTAGCTGAACATTTAGGTGACCCATAAAAAGTAGATAGAAAGAATATAACCTCAACATGTTGATTGCAACTTGTGCTTCTATTATGGTTGCTAGGTCTTCTTTCCTCTTTGAACTTGAAAAACCATCGGAAGTTTAGGTGATCTTTGAACCTCTTAGATTGAGATTCATACTCTTGCAAATAATCACCAAGAGTCTCCTTCTTTGGCACATTTGTTCTCCCCATCTTACTTGTTACGAACATAGGCTTGGTAGAGCATTGTAAATCTGATGGTGTGGCTAAATTCTCACACCTATAATATGAGGAACTGAAGCTTTCCTCATGTACAAATATTGTTGAGGGTTCTCCTTGTCTTTCCCTCCTTATCTCTTTGATGTCTTTTCTAATACATTGCATAGTTTGAAGAAGATGTTTTCAAAACTCCTTCCCTCATGATAATAAGGTTTTTCTTTGATCTCTTCTGCAAATCTTCTCCTTCCTATGAGGAGCCTCTTTAGATGACATAATGGCTTTTTAGAATGCATAGGCTGTGCCAAGATGATGCTCTGATACCACTATAATATTCCCAAATGGGGAATGCATCAATATAATGCAGAAATATAGGAAAATAAAATAGATCATATTTTATAGAGCAAGAGGCCAATATGGAGACCTTTCATTTTTTATTACAGTAGCCAAACCTATGTAAGAAATTTCCCAAAATATGCATAACAAGAAAATAAACCCTCCAATGAAAAAAATCCCTCAAAATGAGGTGTTGCAACTGTATATAAAGACTGGAAAACCGTTAGAATGTTATTTTATTTCCTTTGCAACAACAGTATATTATACATTAGATCTATAGTTACTATTTTCATAAGAAGTTAGATCTATATCAGATCCATGCACTATACAAGCTCCTCTAAAGAACCCCCTTGGGGTTTTCAGCAAAACACCAAGTACAAGATGTAGATATGAGATCTAAGACTGTAGATCTACTGAAAATTGCAGATCTGGAAAGTGTGGCTGATCTGATATGAGCAATAGAATAGCCTCCTCTAATAGATCTCCAAAGTGAAGGGAAGATCCCCAACACTAGGAAATCAACTCTCCAAATGGTGTGTTGAACCACCCTACAACTGCACCTACAGAAATAACGCAGATCTAGAAGTAAACTGCATTGTAGGGATCAAAATATAGTTGGCCTGATGCCAAGATATGAAAATCATGCTCAAGCCCTCCAATATTGTCCTCCCAACGAAGTAGAAACCTCCTCCACTAAAAATAAGCACTGAAATGGCCTAGATCTGAAAGATCTAGTCTCCACTTTCTGCAGCGTGAAAAAACAACCAAAACCTCAACATGATTTGCACTGTAGTTGAAAGAAGAATCTTGGCCCTAAGCTACATAGTGGACAATGCAATGCAAACTCTCCCAAGAGATACTAAATGGGAAGAGGTGGGATTCCCGATCAGGAACACCCAATGCTAAACAACATTCAATCTCAGCTAAACAAAAAGAGAAAGATATATGTCTAAACCAACCATATATTTATAAAATATCATAAACATCAACAACCTTCTAATGTTTTCATCCCCTTCCTTTTATAAGACAAGAGCTTGCAAACCCTAAACCACTTCCAATGATATCACTTCTTTCACACAAGGCACCTCCATCTAATCATTGTACCTTATTGATGGCCACTCCTCCATGACAACACTTTATATTTGGTCAAGGTTGACCCAGTCAAAATTTCCCAGCCCCTTTCACACCTAAGGGTGCTTGATTTAATAACCAAGATTTAGCCTTTTCATATTTGGCATTGATTTATTTAGTATTAGGGAGTATTATGGACCTCCCTTACTCTTTTATTATTTAAACAAAGTAATAAAACAAAATTGAATATTTCAATTATCTAATGACTAATTGGGAATATTACACACCTATAACCTTGTTTAATCATGAAACATGGAAAACTGGGTGCACTCGGGAAGATGCAAGAAGCTCCAATTTGTATGCCATATTACCAATAATTTCCAACACCTTGTAAGAACCATAGTACTTTGGCGATAATTTATTATCCCTCTTAGCTTGTTTGAGGGACATTTTCTTGTATGGTTGTATCCGTAAAAATACCCAGTCGCCTACGTCAAAAGTTCTCTCACTGCGATGTTGATCTATGTGTTGTTGCATTTGATTCTATGCCAAATTTAGGTTATCCTTTAAGGGTTGGAGAAATTGTTGTTGATGCTCGATGTGATATTCCACTGCATGAACCTTGGAATTTTCTCTTAAATATGATGTGATGGATGGAAGATGATATCCATAAAGTGCTATAAATGGGGTTTTTTTTCCTACAGTGTGGAAGGAAGTGTTATACCACCACTCAACTAGCAGTAACCAATTGACCAATTTTGTTTGTTTATCAAATACAAAGAAATGAAGATATCCTTCCAAAAATTCGTTCACTATCTCAATTTTCCCATCGGATTTAGGATGATAAGATAAGCTATGAGCTAGTTCAGTACCAAAACAAGAAAAAAATTCCATCCAAAAATTTCCAGTGAAAATGGGATCTCTATTGCTTACAATAATATCCAGGTTTCCATGTAGCTTTTGAATTGTTTCCATAAAATCAACAGCAATTGTACTCACACTAATTGGATGAGATAATGCACAAAAGTGTGCATACTTGGTAAGCCTATCAACTACCACCATGATGATACTCTTTCCTTCAGACTTAGGTAAACCTATGATAAAATCCATTGAAACCTCCTCCCAACATTGATTTAGGATGGATAAAGGTTGTAGCAGACTCGGGGTCTTAATTATATCAACTTTATTTTGCAAGAAAACCAAACATTCCGCCACAAAATTTTGAATATTAGATTTAAGGCCAGCCCAAAAAATTCTTTCTTCACCCTATGGTAAGTTTTTTAGAATCCCGAGTGTCTTCCTAAGGGAGATCTGTGCAATTCCAAAAGAAAATTTTGTTTTAGTTTGTAATTCTTACAAATATATAAGAAATCTCTGTACCATAAGGAATCATTTTTCCAACTAAATGTATCAGACGTACTAGGATCTTGCTGAAAATTTTAAATGGGTGTCCATACTTCTTCATCATCCTTCCATTCCTCCCTTGCTTTGGTTATCCAATCTGGTTGGATAATAGAAATGGCACAAAGCAATGCTTCCAAATCCTCATCCTTTCTTGAGAGTACATCTGCAACAACATTTAGCTTCCCTTTTTTGTAGATGATTTCAAAGTCATAACCCAACATCTTTGTGACCCATTTTTTCTGCTCTTCTGAAGATAGTATTTGTTCCAAAAAGTATTTAAGGCTATCATGATCATTTTTTACCTTGAAGTTTCTTCCCATTATGTAATGTCACCATTTATTTAGTGCATGTAGTATTTCCAACATTCCCCTCTGATAAATATCTTTTTTTAAATACTTTCCTTTGATTCGAAGACTTTCAAAAGTAATGGGTCTTCCTTCTTGCATTAAAACAACATCAATTCCATTTCCTAAGGCATCACATTCCACAATAAAGGTTTTTTTGAAGTCTGGCATAGCTAAGACCGATGCTTGGAACATTTCCTCTCTAAGATGTTCAAAGGTATTAGTTTCTTTAGGAGTCCATGAAAATGCACATTTCTTCAATAATGTTCTTATAGGTGCTGGTATTTTCCCATAATTCTTAACAAACCTGCGATAATACTCTGTTAACTCGAGAAATCCTCAAAATTGCTTTATGGTTGTGGGTACTTTCCATTCCTTAATGGATTTAATTTTGTTAACGTCTACCTTAACACCCTCATGAGATACAATATGACCCATATATTCCACCTCTTGTACTCCAAAGAAAAATTTGGAGGTTTTTACATATAATTATTTCTCCTCCAAAGTTTGAGCACCTTGTCAACATGTTGAACATGATCCTTCCAAGACTTGTTAAAAATTAGTATATCATAAAAAAAAAAAACTAACACAATTTTCTAAGCAAGGGTTTGAAAATGCAATTCATCAACCCTTGAAATGTAGAAGGTGCATTGGTAAGGCCAAAAGGCATGACCAAAAATTCTTAATGACAATCATGAGTTCAAAATTTTGTTTTCAAAATGTCTTCAGTCTGCATTCTAATTTAATGATATCCTAAACAAAGATCCAACTTGGTGAAATAAATTTCTCCATGTAATTCATCCAATAATTCATCATTCACAAGAATGGGAAATTTATCTTTAATAGTGAGCTTATTGAGATCCCTATAATCCATACACATGTGACATAATCCATACTTATTGCACACCAATACCACTGGAAAAGAGAAATAACTTTGACTAGGTTGAGTTATACTAGCCCTCTAGAATTTATGCAATGATATGTTGAATTTTTCTCTTTTCGACATAAGGATATTTGTAATGCCCAATGTTTGGAGGAACACTTCCTGGAATCAAATGAATAGAATTATCATTATCAAGAATAGGTGGGAGTCCTTTGGGAGTTTAAAACACCTTGGAATTATTCTCCAAGAATTTTTGGAGATCTGGAGAGATAGATGGTTTTGATGTTGGAACTTCTAGTGAGCATAATTGTGCAATAATGCCTCATTGTTCCCAGGTTTCCCAGATTTCCTACGATACCCTGTAATTAAACTTCATTTCCATTTGAAAAAAAATTCAAGAAAAGTTCTTGAAAATTAAAAGCTACCATCCCCAAAGATTGTAACCATTATACTCCTAGTACAACATCAACACCACCCATTGGAATGGAAAGCATTGTACTATTCAATACATATTCCCCCATAGTTAGCTTGATATTATCGTATTTTCTAGAGAAATTTATAGTTCCTCCATTTTCCACCATCACTTGACACTTTGGCTCTAGGTATAGGAAGCAATCCAATTCCTTGGGTACCTTACAATGAATAAAATTATGGGTACTACCCGATTCAATAAGCACTATTACATTTTTCTTCTTGATATGTCCTTCTATCTTGAGAGTTTGAGGAGTGATAATTTCTGCCAATTCATTACAGAATATGGTCAGATTCATTTCCTCTTCCTCTAGGGTTGGTTCCTAGTGTATATCCTATTATTTTGAAATTCCTTGTTCCTTTTCTTTATCCTCTTCACAATCTATGTAAAATAATTTCTTCTCATCACACTTATGACCTTTAGTGTATTTTCTATCATAACTATATCAAAGCCCTTTTTCTCCTTTTTCTTCCAATTTTTGTGGTGTCAACCTTGTAGGTTGTGGAAGTTTAGGGGTAGAACACTTCCATCTTTACAGTTGTGAGTAGTAGGCTTCCTTGTCGCCATAATTTTTCTTTCATTTTATATTGCCAACATGAATGCCTTCTCCAACGTATTAGTTTCCCAAAGGCAAACCTCATGTTGGATGTTATCCTTTAGAATCACTATGAAGAAATCAATCCTATGTTCCTCTAGAATATTATTTACCCGTATATTCAATTTTTGGAAGTCCTCATTGTGCTCTATCATTGAACCCTTTTGTTTGAGATTTATCAATTGGCTAAAGAAGTTGTTGCTCTTTCTATCCTCATAATGTTCTATCATTTCCTCCGTAATAATTTATCAAGAGACTAGTGGTTTAAGAGAAAAAATCCATCGATACCATGTAGACTAATTTTGTTATAAATATAAAGTTGCAATGTTTACCTTTTGTGTGTTTTGCGTATAATGGAGCTAAATGGATTGCTCCATTTGTATTATCCAAGTTATCAGATCCTTTCCATCAAACTTTCCCGTATCTATATTTAGAATATGGCGGGTCTTAAATTCAACATTAGAGTATATGAAATCATGATTAAATTTATTTTTTTTCTCATCACAAGTTTCCTCTACTACCTTTTCGCCATTAGGAAGCTTTTCTTGTAGCAAATTTTACAAACCTTCCTTCAAACCTTCCTTGTCTTTCTTCAAATCCTCCATGTTTCCTTATATAACATCCATCTTAGCTTCCAAACCATCCATCTAATCTTCCACACAATCCATCTTAGCTTCCATTCCATTCTTCAAATCATCCATATTAGCTTCCACGCCTTTCTTCAAACCATCCATCTTAGGTTCCACGCCTTTCTTCAAACCGTTCATGTTGCCTTCTATACCATCCATATTAGTTTCCATGTCATCCACCATAGATTCCATGCCATTATTCAAACCATCCATCTTAGCTTCCATGCCTTTCTTCAAACCATCCATATTAGCTGAAGCGCCTTTCTTTAAACCATCCATCTTAGCTGAAGCGCCTTTCTTCAAACCATCCATCTTAGCTTCCATTTCATTTTTTGTTACTCTTTTCTAGAGTGAAATTTGTTGCACTTGTTCTTTTAATTTCGATATATGATGTTGCACTTCTTCCTCTTCATGAGTCATATTATATCCTTCTAAGGGCTTAATGGGTGTTGAATTATTTTTAGTGGGAATTTTAGAACCTAATAATGATATTCATGCTTCAATATTCCCTTGGAATAACTTCAAACTGATTTTTCAAACAAGACATACGAAATTAAAAAAAAAAATACACAGCTTTTTCTTGCTTTTAAGGAGCTTAATATTAAAACAGATATATCTTTGTAATTTCAAATCCCCAAGATTTTATCCGCGGTCCTTTAGTGTCCCTTTGAATTATGTTTCTAATTCCATAGGTCTGGCCTGATTCGGATTCTTCAAAGAAAATTTATAACCAATCTCCCACAATCACCTAATTATGGACTAGTTTAGTAGAGTGAACTTGTACAATGTGCCACATGTCAATGTTTCTTCCTTCTTCTCTGAAATTGATATATAGGAAAATATAGTCAGTGTAATTTTAACAAATTTTTACAGAATTCCAATCTGATGCTGAGAGAGAGAGTTATGAAAATTTTCCTAAGGTCACCTATTTGAGGTGAAATTCAAGAGCCTACCAAAGATCATATCTCCAAAAATATTGTGAACCAAGATCTGAAATTTTTTGACAAAGTTCCTCCGTATTTCAGCACAAATGCTTTTTTTTGTAGCTTCTGAACCTTCGTAGAAAAAATTTATAGTGAAAATGCCACGATGACCTATTTGAAGCAACAAAACCTTAGAATCCAAAGCTCTGATACCAAATGTTATGAAACTAGCTCACAAAATAGAAGAAAAGATAGATCAAGGCCTTATAAATCAACCTCTTTGAGGGGGAAACCTCCTTTACATTATATAAATGAACAATTCTTGGATGAAAAAAATGACAAAACCTTCTTTCTATATATAGGAGTCCATGGGGTCACAATATAATCCTAAATGATCTAACAATGATGATGTAAGGGCACAATAATAACAATACGGGGACTACAGGGGTACAACAAAAAAAATAAGGGAATTACAACAACAACAATAAGGGACTAACTTCCTATCATGCAAATCTAGCTCAAAGTTGTTATGAAACTAATATAGATCATCTAGATTTGTCTAGGACAATACGAAGCTGATATACGCAGTATCCATGATGTTACATTGCATCCTTTAATAAAAAATATCAATATCTATAACTAGTAGTTGAAATATTTGCTTGGGTTTCTCTAGCAAGGAAGGATCTTATGTAGACTAAAAAAAAATAGGTTGAATTTTTGCGGTGGGATAAACCCCAAGTTACGATGAAAATTCTTGTATTTCCAAAATTTCATGCAACTTACCCACTCGCTACTATATTTTATCCAAACTTGTCTCAGTGACATCCTCCATATGTTCGATAATCCTCTCAAATCATCGTCTATTAATATGGTTTGAAAGAGGGAAGTGAGAGTGGGCTTCTGTTTCTTCATTGCTCGATTCGTGGAAGCACTTGCTAAGCTACTCTTCACTATTCACTTATTTCCCAATTTTGATTCCATTTCATGCATGAGTTGCTCCTCCTACAGTTCCATTGAAGCCCCAAAATTCTGTTGCAAAACATGGGGGATAACCACCCAGTCCAGACCTTAAAGCAGCTCCTTTTCCGTTTGGTGTAGTGGCTCCAACTAGGGATAATGGGACGAGTTATCAAGCAAAAATATTGATATGATAATGGTGGGTTTCGATACAAGGTGAAATGATGAATGACTTTAAACTAATGGAAATAATCTATCTAAATAACAAAACACATACATCTACTTAATCTAATTATTTAACCTAATGTATAACCTGCGAAAAATTACCATTGATGCGATCTAGAGAGATATCTTACAGAAAAAGGTAATAATGATCATTCAATTGCTGAAAGAGATGAAATTTATGTAAAATTATTATTTTGAATAAATAGTTAATCAAAACAATTATGTGTAATATATCACATCGATCAATTGATTTATGTATATAGTAAGGAATTATAGCTGAAACATTGTAGAAAAGTGGATGAACGATAAACTGTAAATCAGACTGCATACATATCAAAATATAAAATGAAATTACTGTAAAATCATAATTAATACTTAATCATAAGATAAAAGTACCAGATATGATAATCTACAATATTGATCTTCTTCTCTTTAATACAAATATAGTTGAAGAGTGCAAAAGTGAAATTTTAGTAAATCATATTCAATTTTCCAAAAAGTAGATCATGTTCCATATATTTCATCAAAGGCATTCAAAAAATTATAGAAGTGCAAGCTTTCGCAAATTGTTCTTGGATAAAATTCTAGACCCTTCTCTAAATGCATGAGAAGGGTTTAATTACTAAACTAAATAAGTCAAAAATATATTATTACATAAAATCTTTGGGAGGTTTAAAACAACCTTCCTTATAATAAGTAAACTATACTAAAATCTAGAAATTAAAGATAACAAGGCTACTTAAGTGGGCTAATTTTCTTTCATCACTTAATCTATGAGTTGGCAGATACCCATCAATGGCTTTAACTGAGTCGACTGAGTAATCACGGATCTGAATTTTCCTTTAAATGTGACTTTTGAGAGTGATGGAAATGATCTTCTAGTGGAATCAACTAGAGATTGTAGAGTCATGCACTAGTGATGTGGTCTGATTAAGAAATTCCAGTAATTTTCTTGATCCAATTTAGTTATTTTCTTGATAGATTTTGCCTGTGTTTCAATGCTTTCTTTCCACTATATCTCCAATATTTTTACCCCTGGAATTTCTTCGGTTGTATATTCTTTAATAAGCTTAGCATTTTTAAGATTTCCATTGATAGACTCAATGATCTGATTTGCTAAGGTTGATGCCTTTGAAGTTGTCCATTGACAGACTCAAGGATCTCATTTGCTAAGTTTGTTGCCTTTGAAGTTTCTTTCTCTGCTTGTTTCAATTGAGTCTCCCAGTCTTAAAATAAAATATCTTTATGAAACTTGTCAATCTTCGGGAGATCAACCTTCTTCCCTATATCAGATTCTTTCCATAAAATGAATTCAGAATTTTTCTTATGAATCTTTTCACATTATAATGTTTTGTTTGCTACTTGTTGAGTCAATATTTTACTTGTTTCATAGTATGAATTGGTAGCAAATATTTGTTGAAAAAAAGTATCCTGCTACTATTTGAACTTTGTATTCCATTCAAGTGCTTCTTTTATGAACTACTCTATTTGAGGCTGAATTGTAAGCTTATCGATTACTGCTTCTATTTGTGTGTCATTTTCATAGATATGTACTTGATATTGCAACTTCATCCTTTCAAATTCCTTCTGGAACTATATCATTTTTATTTCAACTTGCTTATTGGCATTATGATTTTCTTGTTCTAGGTGTTTTCTATCTATTGAACTCTAAATTATTTTTATCTGAGAAGAAGTTTCAGTTCTGTTGCTTTTTCTATCACGACATTTGCATATGCCCCTGCAAATTGTGATAGTTTGGTTATATGTTATGTTGGATTGACAAAAGTATTTTTCCAGACAATATCTACTGATTCATTATTGCTGTTTGTCACTATTTCATCAAATATTTTTCCTTTTCTACTGTTTAATACAACTTTGTGATTTGGACTATAGAAAACATCCAGTGGAGGTATTTCTTCAATATTCAAAATAATTTCTATTGTTGGGTAGGCTAGGATGATTTCTGTTTGTTGAAACTGTAGGGTTTTCTGAAGTTCCACTATTTTTTCTGGTAGTTTTCGAGTTTTCTCAGGAGTGTGAAAACTTGTTGATCCTTCTGGATTAAGATTGAGTGGTGTCTGAATTTGTTTAGTAAAATTATTCCATTATGTGCTGAAATGATCTACTTGAGATTTTACTGTCTGCTCAGGTGTAGTTTGGACTTCCTAAAGTTATTTTGAAGATGATTTTAAAAATTTAGCTTCACCAGTTCTTTCTTTAGTATGTCTATTAATTCCTTTGATTACATTTTCAATTATCTTATCAGGGATCTCATTTTTACTTTTAGATTCATTTTCTGAATGATTTGAATATTGAGACTTATGTTGTGAATGATCTGAAAGTTGAATTGATTTTTCCTATGACTCATATTCTGACATATATTTTGATTCATCATCTAAACCCATACTAGGAGTTGGCTCTCTGACTTCTTCTATTAGTAACAAGCCCAATGGTATTGTTTCCAAGATCTTATTTTTGTATTCACGAAAATATTTGATGTCTGCTACACTGAGCTTATTGGATGCCATATTTAATACATCTGTAAATTTCTCTGTTCCTTCAAATAAATCATCAAAATCATCCTTTTCATGCATAAAAGGTCTAAATTTAAGAGGAGTGGTAAAATTTTCGACCACATTATTAGGATGATACTATCCCCCTGTCATAAAAGCCAGATTCAAAGAGGTAATGTTTGGAATTTCCTTTGCTACATGAACTATATAAAAAAGAGTGAATGTACCATGTTGTAATGGAAATTTGGGTCAAATAGATTTCTTTGAATCTTTGAGCTCCTTGGTTATACCATTTACAAGTGTGTGATATGCAATTTCTCTAGCCAAAATTTTATCTAGGACATAGTAGGGCAAAACATGAGGAGGAGCAAGACTTCTGAAAACTCTTACATAAGTAAAAGTATCTTCTCTGAACCATCTAACCATAGGCATAATATCTACACTAGACTCTTTACAAATGCTATGAGATTTCTCATTAAAAATGGTTTGATTAATGGGCAACATGACTCCATGACAAATATTATAAAACCGGGAATGAAAATCAGACTCCTGTAGGGATTTATGATAAATATGAATAGGGTTAGTGTCTTGCCTAGTCCATTTCCAACCCATAATAGGAAAATTTGAGCAGAATCATATATCATCCATAATATATGCACTCATGTAAAAAGGAGGGATTGTCCTAGTAGAAAAGACCATATTTGTTTTGTATTCTAAATGGTTTTGGCCAAATTATTGGATAAAATATTTGACCATTTCATAATAGTAGAATTTAAGGAAACTTCAATTAAGGGAACCCATTGAATGGAAAATTTAGTGGTATTAGGTTTAGAAAACAATATACACATCATTGCTGCTACAGAATAGTGGGGTGATGGCAATTGTGCTATTGGGTACATACCGAGTTTGTCCCTCTTTAAGTTTCCTTGATCAACCTTCCATTCTTTTACTACCTTCATCGAGTATTGATTATCCTTTGCAATGTTTTCTAAGAATGATTTATCATAAGCCTTTTGTGGCATTGGAAAATGATACATTGCACACAAATATTCTGGGGTGAACAAACCCATGTCTTCCTGTCTGGAATTCTTGAACGTCCTGTCTGCTACATTGAGATTGTCGATGACCCATCTTACCATGTTAGTATAAGGTAAGATATTTGGCCTTGTAGCTATCCTATGTAGAAATGAACATGCAGCTTCAAAATAGGAAGGCTCTGATGAGTCGGCTGCATCCATGGTTTCTACTTTCTTTAATTCCCTTCGATTCTCTCCTTCAAACAAATTATACATTGCTTCCCATGAAGAAGTTCCACTTTCCTTATTGCACGTAGTATCTGAAAATAGTGGAGGCATGTTTTTAACTTCAGAGGTGGATATTTGGGCAATTGATTTACTTTTATTTTTCATTTCCACTAATATCTCTTTCTTAGGCAGTTTCCTGAATACAAACAAACAAGGAAATTCAGAGTTGAGATGAAGAGAGAAAAGGAACAGAGAAACAAAGTTTAATCACCATAAATCAATAACCCGATGCTTTTATTTGAAACATGCTTTAGAAATATATCAATCTTTTTGAGCCCGATATCCATTTAATGTTGTTAATATATTTTTAAATGATTATCAAATATTTTACATATTTTACATTATATGTCCAATCAAAATATTTAAATTATCAGATATTTTTAATGGACCAATTGATTAAGCATCATTTAAAGCGCTTTGGTAATAAATGTTATTTCACATATCATATATTTTACAAGCATCCATTTTATGTATTTTTAAATGCGAGTGTATGCGAGAAGCGATCTGTGAAAATCACATATCGCACTTTATCAAGGTGGCGTAACTTTCATTCGGTTAATATTGCGAGGATGCGATAAGTGCTAAAATTCAAAGCATTACGCTATATTGGATATTTTGGATATGTTTCAATGTTCATTTATTGTTCTATCAGGTCCAACCTCATCACATTTTCCTTTGAATGATATCTCTATAATTTTTTTAAGGCGGCACGATGCGATTTATAGTTATAAGGGGTTTTTAGCTTTTTAACGGGAATTTGCATATAACTCAAAAAGGTATTAGCACTTATCACAATTCACAAGTTATATATGTGTTCCAACTTTCTTAACTTGTGAGTTTTGCGATTTGCGCTAACCGCAATGAAATCAAAGTGAACAAGTTTCATGCCTTTTATTTCTAATTTTTTAAAAGTAAAGTGAAGTAATGTTTCTAAACTCTATTTGCTTTTTAAAGAGTCTCCATTTATTATTCATAACATTAATTGATATTCAAATAAATGGGGGGTTGTTTCATAGCACAACAATTGGTGATTCCTTTGAGAGAACTAGTTATCTCGATAATTTTAAAGTTTATGTTTCTTCAAAATAAAAATATTTGAAGAAATGTAAATAAAATGAAATTTAAAATAAGTAATATTTCTACGAGTCATAAAAATAAAATCACTTCATTATTATCCACTTGATATCCTCTTAAAGATGAAAATTCTTTTGTCTAAATCGGCATTTACTGGTTTAAAATATTAATTAGCGATTTTCTTTGCAAATTAGTTTAAAATATCCTCATTTGTCACGGGTATTCTACGCAATTAGGTATTAATAACCTTTGAAAGGGTTACCTTTTAACTAGTCAATGATTTAGTATCCCATCCAAATAAGAATTTAGTTTTTAAAGATAAATCCTAAGTCATATACTTATTCTTCTTTCCTCTTTTTATTTATTTTTCTACTTAAAAGTCATTGCCTTGGTTTGGTTGCAAAATAATAACAATTCCATTCGTTGGTTGTAACTTAAATGATCAAACTAGCCTCGTGATGAGACCCCTTGTATTTTGATTAAAATAATCTTAAGCCATTAGCCTATTTTGGTATGCATTTTTGGTAATGTCGGTTAGTTATTCCCATATGAATATGGTAAATAGGTTCGTGATGAGACATGTTGTCTTTTAAGATTTTTTGAAAAATTTATTTCCTAATATCGAGGCCTTAAAAAGAAAAGTTTATTAGATGAGGAGAACCATTGACTCCTTAAGAGTTTCGGAATGACAATTTTAGACTTAAAAATGTTTATGCAAGAGTCCTTTACTTAGTTAAAGATACTTTTCTTGACCGATAATAGATCAAAGTATTTTATAAAGTTGGAAGCTTCTCAAGAAAAATAACTTTGTGAAAAAACACGAAAATTTTAGAGATCTAAAACTTTTAATTTTTCAAATGTTATAAATACTTCTTTAACAAACACAACTTATAAAATTAGAAATAATAAAATATTCAAAGAATATTTATCTGTGAAGTCAATAGTTATACTATTTCGAATTTATTTTCCTATGAAAAGAAAAAGCAATAATGTAAGGGATATAAGAGGTTATCTTCTATGAAAAGTATTTGTTCAAAATATGCCCATTTACGGGAAAGGATTCCCTCCTACTTGATAAATATGGAAATAAAAATGTTGATGGGTTGATTAACTTAGCAATCTGAAATGGTCTAAGCCACATTCTTTGGAATTTGGTATGTGTACCCTTTTCCTCATGTTCCTTGTCCCACTTCAATACTAGGTCTCCTAATTGAAATGATTTCGAGCTAACACAATGTGCATCAAAGGATATCTTAACTAACTACTAATGGTAAGCATATGTGATTTTGGCTTTATTTCTTTCTTCTTCCAATTTGAGAATTTGTTCTTGCCTTAATTGCAAGGAAGAAGAAGGAGTTTCTTTGATAAGCTGGACTAGGGATAGAGAAGGAATAAGCTGGATTTGTGGGACGAACAACTTCTTTCCCATAAACTAGAATAAATGGAGAAGTGCCCGTTGAGGCCTTACTATGTAATTTAGTCTGCCCAAAGGGAAAATGTCAAATATTTGTGCCAACTCTTCTAACTCTAATCAATAGTTCTCTTTATGATTCTAATGCGATTTTTGTTGGTTGATTATGCTATACCATTTCCTCGAGGATAATAATTAGCATAATATTTAATTTTGAAACCTCTTTTAAGATAAAATTATTCCATTGCATTGCCTAAAAAATGTGATTCCTTATCAAACATTAAGGTAGTTGGTAAACCAAATCTAGTAATAATAAATTGATCAATGAATTCAATGATGTTTTCAAAATTAGTTACCTTTAGTGGAATTTCTTCCACCCATTTTGTAAAATAATTTGTTCTTTGTAAGAATATATCTATGTTGATTTGAAGAGTAGGAATGATCTCACCTATTGTGTCAAGTCCCCATTGTTCGAATGCTTGTTCATTGTTGACTAGTTGTAATATCTTAATAGGGTAGAGTCATATTTTTTTCTGAATAAAACATCATTGATCATCTGATATTGTTTTTCTTTTAATCTCAAAGCTCTTTTATTTTTGTAATTGAGTTGCAGAGGAGCATATCCATTTTTTAAGTAAAAGTTGAGATCAACATATTGAGATTTTGTATCATTGAGGCTTACCTCAGAAATCTGTATATCATTACCTGTATCTTCTTCTATTGGTGAATTAGATGCTCCAGCCAACATTCTTCAAAAACCTTGACCTCCAAAAATTTTAGCTGGTGTAATTTCTACATCATATTCTTCTAAGAAGTTACCCAATTGGCTCTCTTTTCTCCCACTTCCATTTGCATCAATAATTGTCTTACTTCTGAAAATGGAACTGCAATTTTGGTGTGAGTTTTTAGGAGAAATGGCCTAAATTTTTTACTGCTTTGAAGACAGCAAATGCTTGTTTTTCAACAACAGAATATTTCAATTCAACACCTTGTAAATTTGAACTCAAGAAAACAATAGGTGCTTCAATCTGTTCTTGATTAAGCTATGTTAAAACAACTGCATTTGATGTTTCTGAGGTGAATGTATATAACAAAAATGTTTTGAAAAGTCAGGAGTGACTAAAGAAGGAGCATTGATGATAGCTTGTTTGATTAATTTGAATGATTCCCTTTCAATGTGGCCGCATTTAAAGATTGAATTTTTTTTTATCGTGGATTGTAAAGGAAAAACTATTTGTGAAAATTCAGGAACAAACCTTTTTACAAAATTTATTTGGCCTAAGAAAGACTACATTGATTTCTTATTGTGTGGAAAAAGGATTTTCTCAATTTCTCTAATCCTATCTGGACCAATAGAAATACCCTTTTTTGATACGACAAATCCTAAAAGCTTACCTTTGCTCAAAGAAAAATAAGAATTCTTTGGATTTAATGAAATCCCATATTTCATACATCTTTCAAAGATCTGTTTAAGGTCATTCAAATGGCTGCTTCTTTTCTTGGAATAAACAGTGATATCATATAAGTAAATTACAACATATTTGTCTATGAGTCCTTTAAAGGCTATATCCATCGCTCTTTGAAATGTGGAACCTGCATTAATCAAACCAAAAGGCATTTTTTGATAAGCATATGTTCCCCATTTCGTTCTAAACGTAGTCTTTAATCTATCATCTGGATGTACTAGAATTTGGTTATATCTTGAAAATCCATCAAGAAAAGACATAAGTTCGGAATAAGCTACTGATTGTAGTACTTGTTCCATGGTTGGCAGTGGGAATTTATCCTTCAAACAAGATTTATTTAGATTTCTAAAATCTATGCATATGTGAATATCACCATTCTTATTTCTAACATGTGCTAGATTGGAAACCCATTTTGAATGTCTAACCAGGAAAATGATCTTGTCTTTGAGAAGTTTTTTCAATTCATATTTTATCTGGCTTTCAAGATTCGGGTGAATTTTCCTTAGTTTCTGCTGCACTGGTTTCTCATTTGAGATCATGGGTATGGTGTGTTGCATGACAGAATTATCATAAGTCTTGATATTAGTATAATCCAAGGTGAAGATTCCTTTGTATTTCTTTAGCCACTAAATGAATGATGATCTTTCATGAGAAGGTAAACCAACACCTAGGTTGATGTTCTACGGTTTATCATTAGTACCGAGATTTAATAATTCAAAGTTCAAAGTTGAACTTGAAATATTAGCATTATTTATCTTCTTGAATCTATCTTTGAGATCATAAAGATATTCTAGCTTAACCAGAGATTTGGGTATTGGATTTTCTTCAATTCTTTTTTTAAACTGAAGGTCACGCTCATTTTCATCTAAGATTTGATCGTCATATGACCCTTATGATTTCAAGAAATCAAAAATGTCATAATCATCATTAAATAATAGTCAATTGGTGACAGTATCAGGAATGGATGGTCTAAAAATCAATTCAATGGAGAATCTATCAGGACTAAAATCTTTAGATGGTATGGGTTTTGATGCAACATTAGCTAATAGATCAACACTAGCATTTTGCAATCTAGGAATAAGGGAAATATTAAATTCTACAAAATGATCTATGAGATATTGAAATAATGCTTGATAGTGTTTAAGATGTCTAGAAAGGCAGTGGATAGTGTTTCTTACTTGTTTAATAATTATTTCTAAGTATCCAAATACATACAAATATTTAACATCAAAACTAATTTCTTTATACAATCCTTGTATCAATGCTTCATGTTCTGCAGTATTATTTGTACAATCAAATTGTAATATCTAAGATAACATGATCTTATCTCCTTCTGGGCTAATAAGAATACAACCAACTCCTACACCATCATTAGATTTGGAAGCATCAGGTACAAAGTCCAAAACAGATTTTTCACGTTAGTTTTATTTACAAAATTTGTACATTTGGAAAGATATGTTTGTGAGAAGTTTTCAATTTGAAAAATGATAGCATTTTCTAAGAAGGAAGATTTTTTAGCATTTAAATCTCGTAAAAATTATTCACTTGAGTATTTTCCGATAATATTGTTGGTTAATGCTACTAGCTCATTTCCACCTTCAAATTAAGTTACTGTATGTTTCATATGTTTTTCTCAATCAACTTGAATTTGATTTGGTTTTCAATGATAAGGTAACCACATGTGAGACCAATCTGTAGAAAAATATCCATGGAGTTTTTCAGACCAATCTCTACACAAAATTAATGCATATAATTATGGAATATAAACCACTAAAATATAAATTATTTGACTTAATTTTGGATTCGAAGAAACTAAGATACTGACTGAATTCATTTCCCCTAGGACTTTGACTTTGGTTCTCTCAAGTTGTAATATGTGAAAAATGGATTTTTGAGGAGTGATATTTCACTTAGCACAAACTATTATTGGAATTATATTAGAAGAAGCTCCTGAGTCAATCAAACAATTGTAAATATTCCCGTTGTAAATTTCATATGTTAGAAGAAAAGGAGATGTATGTGAATTAGACCTATCACCTATAAGGGCTGCATCTGAAACATCAACCTTATTTGAAGAAGTAGGAGGTATTCCTAAACTATTTTTAGCTTGAGATATGACTGCAGCAGGAAGT
Organism: Pinus albicaulis; assembly: GCA_034641835.2. Classification (NCBI taxonomy): domain Eukaryota; kingdom Viridiplantae; phylum Streptophyta; class Pinopsida; order Pinales; family Pinaceae; genus Pinus; species Pinus albicaulis. The sequence continues at coordinate 1,463,816,013 of CM076581.1, forward strand.
GGTGAAGCAGGAACTGCATTCAATTCTCTAAGAAATATATTTTGTTGTTGTTTCAATTTGGTAAGTTCATGAAGTGAGATGTTTTCCTTTACTTTCTTCATATCTTCAACAATATTATATTCCATGCTGTCAGATAGTACCAAGACATTCGATTTAGATGGAGAATTTGTTGAATATGGAATATATTATGAAGTCTTAGAATCATATTTCTTATTAGTTGATTTATCCTTTGAAGCTGATGTTGAATTTTTCTACTTTTAACTTGGTTAGCATACTTTAGCAGGTCCCTTACTTCTAGTAGTAATAGGAAAAGCTTCTTGTTGTTCTTCATTTGGGAGAATAGAGTCCCACTTTCCATTTAGTTCAACTACTTCCTCTTCCTTAGTTTCTTCTTCCTCGATTTCTTCATATTTTGTTTCTAGGTCAGACTCATCATTAGATATAGTGTTGGGTGGCTGAGAACTAGAAAACTGATTTCCCTTGAAAGATCTGAAAGTCTTCTTAGCATTGGAGTTTTCAACAACTTTCTTCTTGATATCTACCATTTCATTTTTCATGGTTTTCAGTCCTTTCTGGAGGCCTTCGACATCAAAAGGATCTTTTGATGGATTTTTCTTTGAATCATCTTTGAAAGAAACTTTCTTGGATTTTCTGTCTTCTCGAGATCTTTTCTTTTCGAGAGAAATTATACGTTTCTCTATAGACAAAGCTTCCTTCATGTTTTTTGTTAATGTATCTAATTTCACTCTATCTAAAAAAATGGATATATTAGAGGGAAGAGAGGAGATATACCACTCAATTTGAACTTCAATGCTAGGAATTGACATAGTAGTGATTTTTTTGAGTAATTTATTAAATCTAGAATTGAAGTCTTTGATTTTCTCTCCTGTTTTAGCCTTGAGATTTGATAGGTCATTTATGAGCGATGCAATGGTTCCATTATCTACAAAATTAACTAAGAATTACTCTTCAAACATATCCCAACTAGTTATAAAGCGAACAGGTAATGAAAAATACCAGGATCCTGTAAATCCTGTAAGAGTATATGGAAATAATATGACCACAAAATCTTCTTCAGTTACCTCTTTTAAATTGATGGCTAACATATAATTGTGGAGATGTTCTTCTGTTGGTAGACCATCATTAGGATTAAATTTGGGTAACCATCTTTTAGGATATTTAGGAAGTGGGTGAGGAGGAGTTGCCATTGCTACAACACCTGGATTATCCCATGGTTGTACACGAGGTGATATTTTTTGTCCTACCATGATTGTAGAAGTTTTGGTGGATGAAGATATGAATGGGATGTGAGTGGAAGAAGAGTCAAGTTGACTACCTAAACTAGAGTAACTAGCACCAATAGTGTGAGTGAGAGTTGTTGTAATGTGTAGGGGAAGTGAATGGATTTGAGATGATGAATTGGACAAAATATAATGAATAAATTTTTGTGCTTTAGATTTTTTTGTAGAAGAATTAATGGGAAATTAAAAAGGAGGAACTCCAATTTTCTCACTTAGAGAATGAGTCAAGTTTCTTCTAGGTTGTAGCACAGATGGAACACTTTCTTCAGATGGTTGTGATATTGCAGGATTTTCAGCTGAAATAGAGATTGGTTCTAAATTCTCTATAAAAGTTTGAAATTCTGGTGATTCAAATTTATATTCTGAAGAAAGTAATATCTGACATCTAATAGGGGATTTTGGGTAATATTATTCAACTTCAGATCTTAAAATTGTAATTCCAGATGGGGATCCAAAAGTTGGAGGGATCTAGATGGAATATGACTATTAGGATGGCTTCAAGATATTTTAACAATATTCCTTTCCATTCACAGTGGCCCTCATTCTATCGCCAAAATGTTGAAGCCCCAGAATTCAATTGCAACAACATGGGGGATAACCACCTAGTCGAGACCTTAAAGAAGCTCCTTTCTGATTTGGTGTAGTGGTTATGACTGGGGATAATGGGACAAGTTTCCCAACAAAGAGATTGATATGATAATGGTGGGTTTTAATACAAGGTGAAATGATGAATGACTTTAAACTAATGGAAATAATCTATCTAAATAACAAAACACATGCATCTACTTATTATAATTATTTAACTTAATCTATAACCCGGGAAAAATTACCATTGATGCGATATAGAGAGATATCTTACATAAAAAGGTAATAAATATCATTCAATTGATGAAAGAGATGAAAATTATGTAAAATGATTATTTTGACTAAATATTTAATCAAGACAATTATGTGGAATATATCACATCGATCAATTTCTTTATGTATATAGTAAGGAATTACAACTAAAACATTGTAGAAAATTGCATGAATGATAAATTGTAAATCAGAGTACATACATAACACAATATAAAATGAAATTACTGTAAACTCATAATCAAGATTTAATGATAAGATAAAAATACCAGATATGAGAAGTTTTGCTCATGAAATCCACAATATTGATTTGATTCTCTTCAATCCAAATATACTTTACAAGTACAGAAGTGAAATTTTAGCAAAGCATATTTAATTTTCCAAAAGGTAAATCCCCTTCAATATATTTCATCAAAGGCATTCACAAAATTACAAAAGTGCAAGATTTCGCAAATTTTTCTTTGATAAAATTCCGGACCCTTCTCTAAATGCATGAAAAGGGTCTAAATACTAAACTAAATGAGTCAAAAATAGATTATTACATAAAAATTTCAGGAGGTTTCAAACAACCTTCCTCCTAATAAGTAAACTAAACTACAATCTATACATTGAAGATAACAATACTTCTTAAGTGGGCTGATTTTCTTTCATCACTTGATCTCTGAGCTGGAAGATATCCATCATTCACTTTAACTGAGTCGGCTGAGTAATCCTAGATCTATCTTTCCCTTTGAACATGAAATTTGAGAGTGTTGGAAACACTTTTCTAGTGGATTCAATTAAATATTGTAGAGTTACGCACTAGTGATGTGGTCTGATTAAGGAATTCCAGTAATTTTCTTGATCTAATTTAGTTATTTTCTTGATAGATTCTTCCTGTGTTTCAATTCTTTCTCTCCACTGTGTCTCCAATATTTTTACCTCTAGAATTTCTTTGGTTGTATATTCTTTAATAATCTTAGCATTTCGAAGCTATCCATTGGAAGACTCAATGATCTCATTTTCTAAGTTTGATGCCTTTGAAGTTGCTTTCTCTACTTGTTTCAATTTTACAAAACTTCTCAATCTTTGGGAGATTAGCTTTCTTCCCTTTGTTAGATTATTACCATAAAATGAATTCAAAATTTTTCTTATGAATCTTTTCACATTGTAATCTTTTGTTTTCTACCTTTTGAGTCAAGATTTTACTTGTCTTACAGTATAAGTTGGTAGTAGAGATTTGTTGGCAAAAAGTCTCCTGTTGTTATTTGAACTTTGTATTCCATTCAAGTGCTTCTTTCATGATCTACTCTATTTCAGGTTGACTTTTAAGCTTATCCATTATTTCTTCTATCTGTGAGTCCTTTTCAGTGATATGCACTTGATGTTTCAACTTCAACCTTTCAAATTACTTCTAGAACTGTGTCATTTTCATTTCAAATTGCTTATTTGAATTATACTTTTCCTGTTCCAGTTGTCTTTCTAGCTCCTAAACTTTATCGTTTTTTTTTGTAAGAAATTTTTTCACTTCTACTGCTTTATCAATCATGGCATTTTCATATGCCCCAGGAAACTATGACATTTTGGTAAGAAGTTCTGTTGGATTGACAAAAAATTTCTTTCTAGATAATATCTACTGACTCATTATTGAAGGTTGTCACTGTTTCATCAATTCTTCTTCTTCTTCTCCTCTTTACTACAAATTTGTGATTTGGATTGTAGAAAATTTCCAATGGAGGTATTTCTTCCATATTCAATATAATTTCTTCTATCAGGTAGGCCGGGAGGATTTCCTTTCCTTGAACCTCTAAGGTTTACTGAAGTGCCACTTTTGTTTCTGGTAGTTTCTTAGTTTTCTCGGGAGTGTGAAAACTTTTTGATCCTTCTGGATAAAGAATGAGTGGTGTCTGAAGTTCTTTAGTAAACTTGTTCCATTCTTTGCCCAAATTCTCTACTTGATATTTTAATTTCTTCTCAGGTGTAGTTTGAGCTTGATGAAGTTCTTTTGAAGATGATCTTAATAGTTTAGCTTCGTCAGTTCTTTCTTCAGTATGTGTATTAATTACTTTTATTACATCTTCAATTATCTTATCAGGGCTCTCACTTTGAATTTTAGATTCATTTTCTGAATGATATAAATCTTGAGACTTATGTTGTGAATTCTTTAAATCTTGAATTGATTTTTTCGACGACTCATGTTCTAACATGTATTTTTCCTCATCATCGAAACTGATACAAGGAGTTGGCTCTCTGACTTCTTATATTAGTAACAAGTCCAATGGGATTGTTTCCAATCTCTTATTTTTGTATTCATGAAAATATTTTATGACTGCTACACTGAGATTATTGGATTCCATATTTAATACATATGTAAATTTCTCTGTTCCTTCAAATAAATCATCAAACTCATCATTTTCATGCATAAAGGTTTAAATTTGAGAGTAGTGGTAAAATTTTGGACCACATTATTAGGATCATACTATCTCCCTCGCATAAAATCTATATTTAAAGAGGTAATGTTTGGAATTTCCTTGGTTGTAGGACCTATATAAAAAAGAGTGAATGTACGACACTGTAATGGAAATGTGGGAGAAATAGCTTTCTTTCAATCTCTGAGATTCTTGGTTATACCATTTATAAGTGTTTGATATGAAATTTCTCTAGCCAAAATTTTATCTTGGATGTAGTATGGAAAAACATGTGGAGGAGAAAGACTTCCGAAAACTCTGACATAAGTAAAATTCATTTCTCTAAACCATCTGGCCATAGGCATAATATCTGCACTGACCACATTAGAAATTCTAGGATCTTTCTAATTAAACGTAGTTTGATGAATGGGAAACATGACTCCATGAAAAATATTATAAAAAAGGGAATGAAATTCAGACTCCCATAGGGCTTTATGATAAATATAAATAGGGTTAGGGTCTTGTCTATTCCATTTCCAACCCATAATAGGAAAATGCAAGCTAAAACATATATCATCCATAATATACTCACTCATGTAAAAAGGAGGGATTGTCCTAGTAGAAAAGGCCATATTTGTTTTGTATTCCATAATGGTTTTGGCTAAATTATTGGATAAAATATTTTGCCAATTCATAATAGTAGAATTGATGGTACTTTCACAGTAGCATCAATTGAGGGAACCCATTCAATGGAAAATTTGGTGGTATGAGGTTTAGAAAACATTCTACACATCATTGCTACTATAGAACAGTGGGGTGACGGAAATTGTGCTATTGGGTACATATCGAGCTTGTCCCACTTAAATTTTCCTTGATCAACCTTCCATTCCTTTACTACCTTCATCGGGTCTTGATTCTCATTTGCAAACTTTCCCAAGAAATCTTTATCATAAGCTTTTTGTGGGATTGGAAAATGATACATTATAGGAAACTCTTCTGGGGTGAATAAGCCCATGTCTTCATATCTAGAATTCTTCAACGTCATGTCCACTACATTGAGATTTTCGATGGCCCATCTTACCATGTCAGTATATGGCAATATCTTTGGCCTTGCAATTATCCTATGTAGAAATGGACATGCAGGTTCGAAATAGGAAGGCTCTGATGAGTCGGCTGCCATTAGGTCCCTATAATACTAGTGTATCCCCTTATTGTTGTTAGTGTAGCCCCCTTATTTTTATTGTTGTACCCCTGTAACCCCCATATTTTTATTATTTTTCCGTCACATTATTATTGTTAAGTCAGTTAGGATTATATTGTGGCCCCATGGACTCCTATATATAGAAAGGAGGTTTTGTCATTTTTATCATCCAAGAATTGTTCATTTATGTAATGTAAAGGAGGTTGCCCCTTCAAAGTGGATTATTTCTAAGGTGTTGATCTCTCTTTTCGTCTATTTTTGGATCTGGTTTCATAACATTTGGTATCAGAGCTTTAGATTCTAGGGTTTCACTACTCCAAACAGGCCATAATATAATTTTCTCTATAACGTTTTTTCTACGAAGCTTCAAAAGGTGAAATTTTTACATAGAGAAACCGAAATCCTGAGGAACGTCATGTTAAAATTTGAGATCTTGGTTCACAATATTTGCAGAGATATGATCTGTGGAAGGTAGAGTTATTTCAGGCTCGCGAATTTCACCTAAAACATGTCATCGTGGTATTTTGACAATAACTTATTTTCTACAAAGGTTCAGAATCTGAAATTTTTGTAGAGAAAAGAAGAAATCTCGAGGAACCTCCTGTAAATATTTCAGATCTTGGTTCACAATATTGTCAGATATATGATCTGTGGAAATTTGGGTTTTTTCAGACTCTAGAATTTCATCTCAAAGAGGCGACTGTGGGAAAATCATCATAACTCTCTCTCTGAGCATCGGATTGGAATTCTATAAAAAGTGGTCACAAGTACATTGAATATAGTTTCTTGTGTATCAATTTTGAGTTCCGAATGAGGAAACAGTGACATGTGAAACGTCGTACAAATTTTCTCTACTGAACCAGTCCATAATTAGGTCATTGTGGGAGATTGGCAATAACTTTGCCTTGAAAAATCCAAATCAGGTCAGATATATGGCATTCGAATGAATTTTTAGAGGGATACTACACCACCGAATTTTAGATATTGAATATCTGAAATAAAAAAGATAATTCAATTTTAATATTGAGCTCCTCAAAAGAAAAGAAAAGGTGTGTTATTTTTAAACACGTTTGCATAAAATTTGTTTGAAAAATAATTTTGAAGTGATTCCAAGGGCATATTGAAGCATAGATATTAGTATTGAGTTATATAATGCCTCCCAAAAATAATTCCACACCCATTAAGGCCTCATAAAGTTATACTATGACGCATGAAGAGGAAGAATTGCAGTATGAGATATCAAAATTATGGTACCAAGTGCAACAAATTTTGATCTTACAAAGAGAAATAAAAGATGACATAGATGGTTTAAAAGAAAAAATGGAGGCTATGTTGGACGGTTTGAAGGATCAAATGAAAGCTAATATGAATGATAAAATAGTGGAAGATCACATTGAGAATCAACAACAAGTTCCCCAACTCTCAAAGGATAACCTAACTTTGGTGCAGAATCAAATGAAACAACAAGAAGATCAACATCTCAGTGAAAGAAGTTTTGAAGCAGTCACAGAAAAAAGAACTCAACAACTACCAAATCGATCAATTCTAGAGTATCTCGGCAAGTGGAAGAACTTACCCATTGAAGATTCCACATGGGAGAATGATAATTTTATACATAAGCATCCAGAAATAATCAAGCGTTGAGGGAAACACTTGTTTGAAGGAGAGGGGCATGTTAGTTCCCTATGATACTAGTGTATCCCCTTATTTTTGTTGATGTAGACCCCTTATTATTATTTTGTTCCCTTGTAACCCGCATATTTTTATTATTGTGCCCTTACATTATTATTTTTAGGTCGGCTAAGACTATATTATGGCCCCATGGACTCCTATATATAGAAATGAGCTTTTGTCATTTGTATCATCCAAGAGTTATTCATTTATGTAATTTAAAGGAGGTTTTCCCCTAGAAGTGGATTATTTCCAAGGCATTGATCTATCTTTTCTTCTATTTTTGGAGTTGGTTTCATAACAGCTGCATCTGTCATTGCTACTTCCTTTAATTCCCTTGGAATCTCTCCTTCAAACAAATTATACATTTCTTCCCATGAAGAAATTCCATTGTCCTTATCGCACGTAGTATCTGAAAATAGTGGAGGCATGTCTGTAACTTCAGAGGTGGATGATTGGGAAACTAATTTTCTTTTATTTTTCATTTCCACTGATATCTCTTTCTTGGTCAGATTCCTGAATACAAGTAAAAAAGGAAATTCAGGGTTGAGATGAAGAGGAAAAAGGAATGGAGAAACAACGTTTAATCACCATAAATAAAAAACCCAGCGCTTTTATTTGAAATATGATTTAGAAATATATCAATCTTTTTGAGCCATGTATCCATTGAATGTCATTAATATCTCTTTAAAAAATTGTCAATTTTTTTACGTATTTTACACTATATGTGCAATCAAAAGATTTAAATTATTAGATCTTTTCAACGAGCCAATTGATTAAGCATCATTTCAAACGCTTTGATAATAAGTGTTATATTGCAGATCGCATATTTTACAAGCATCCATTTTATGTATTTTTGACCACAAGTGTATGCGAGATGTGATCTGTGCAAATCGAATATCGTACTTTATCAAGGAGGGCGTAACTTTCATTCAGGTTGATGTTGTGGGATGCAATAAGTGCTAAAACTCAAGGCATTGCAATATATCAGATTTTGAGGATATGTTTCAATGTTCGTTTATTTTTTCGTTGGGTCCAACCTCATCACATTTTCCTTTTAAATGATATCTCTTTAAGTTTTGTTTTTTTTTTAAGGAGAAGTGGTGTGATTTAGAGTTATAATGGTTTTTCAATTGTTTAATCAGAATTTGAATATAAATCAAAAAATTCTTAGCGCTTATCACAATTTGCAAGTTATATATGTGTTCCAAGATTGTTAACATGTGAGTTTTGCGATTTGTGCTAAGCGCAATGAAATCAAAGTGAAAAAGGTTCATGCCTTTTATTTCTAATTTTTTTAAAGTAAAGTGAAGTAATGTTGCCTAAACTCTGTTTGTTTTTTTAAGGGTCCCCATTTATCATTAATAACATGAATCGATATTGAAATAAATGGAGGGGTTGTTTCATAGAAAAACAAGTTCCTTCTTAGGAATAACAACAGAATGAACCTACAATTATTTTTTCTTTGACTGAGACCCTTTCGTGTCCCGAATACTAGATAACTACTCAACGTCTAATGTATTTTCCATCGACACTTTCCCAGCGTTTTCCTATGTAATCATCATCTCTTAGATGTCTTGGGCTATAATTTTTTATGTTGTCTTCATCCATGAGTTACTTATATCTCTATGCGACAAGACCCAAATGTAGTTTTGATCAATTTTGAATATAACAATGTTGGCATTATGATGTAATATGTTTTATTTAATGAAACCCACTTGATGAAGTTGTCCTTGATAGAAACCTACTTGATGAGTTGCCTTTTGATAGCAACCTATTTGTTAAAGATGTAAAAATGATGTTTGTACACATCAGTTCAGATGTGACAGAGAAAGGAATTCTAGAAACTGCCAGAAAAATGAAACAGAAAATATTTCTTAATGTATATGTGGGTTTGATGAAGGCACTCTACATATGAAGGCAATGCATACCCTACTTGGTATACAGGCAACGCACGTATACATACAGAATTAGTATATATGTAGTTTTTATGAGGAGAAGTGATGTATACATGCGGGTATGAAGAATCCAAGTCGCGTATACCTTTTGTGCTCTAAAATTATGATACCAAGGGTCATTACCATGGTATTAGCCCATAGTATTGAGAATTGTATTTTCTATTTTATTATGTCCAATAATACCATCGGCAATTGTGTGTTTTGGCTCATGGTATTGGTAAAAGCTAAATCTATATAAGGAGAAGAAGATCATACTACAATGTGTGCATGTGTAAGGGTTGTTACTGAATACTTCTCTCTAAATTATATCCTCATGGGATGAACTCTGTTTTATTAGTAGATCTGCATATATGTTGCACCCTTGGATACAATGATGGATCAAGATCTCTAGACCTGAAATGATTATGTGCTTGCATGATCTAATTATGTTATGTGTGGATCTAGGACCTGGCGCATGGTTGCTAAAGTGGAGCAAATAAATCAGGTAAGTTTATAGATCTACATATTTCTGCAGTAATAATATTTATAAATATATATGCTATTTTGTCACAATGAAAGCGTGTATACACGTGATTTTGTCTCAGCCAAAGCATGTATGGAAGTCAGGGTTTTTAGAAGCTTTCTAGAGAGGTTATCTATTTATTTACTACTATATTTATGTTGTCTATCAATGAATTCTTCATGTAGATCTCGGTTTCTTAAATACTGTATATGTTGCCAAGTTTAATATCTACAAATATGATCAATAAGTGAGTAAATATGTTTAATTATGACTGACTAATTAAGGGTTTTGCATTACTAAAAAGATATTTGAAAAAAAGCCTCAGATATGGTTCTAAGACTGATTATATTCTGAAAATTCAGTATTCTCAGATCTATACAAAATTTGGTGTGAAGGAAAGCGCGTATACACACGAGATCAGTAAAGTGAAGTAGCATATGTATTTTAAGATAATGAATGACTAGGGTTCAGATTGATTCTACATACTGATTTTGATATCTGGGTTTATTACTATCTTGTGGTTACAGTGATCTCACTTTTCTGATTGAAATTTGGGTTAAGTTTATTGGTGGTGATCTTTATGAAGTGTTGTGTTGAAGCTGTGGGATTCAATGTGAAAATTGATGAAACACAGTCTAAAGTGGTTATGAGGGTTGAAGCCTTTAGTATGGAAGTATAAGCTACCTTCCAATAGAAGTTAGTGTTCTAATCAAGGGCTTGAAGCTCCCTTCCAGTAGTAGCTGGTAAACGAGATCAGGGGGTTGGAGTTTCCTTCCAGTAGCAACTGGAGAATGAGATAACGTTGTAGCGTTCTGTAGGTAGATTCCTATGTACCGATATGAGTCTTTATTAGTACAATATTATAAGCACTTTTCCATATAATAAATATTGCAGACAGAGACAACAACAATGGTGGTTTTCTCCCGAATTTGGTTTCCACCTTAAAATCCTGGTGTTCATGTGTATTTCTTATGAGTGATGATTTATTTTGTTCTTACAGCACATGCTTATTTCTTACTAAACATCTGATGAATGAATGATCCACTGATTTAAGTAAAGAAATATATGCATAATAATATCTCTGGTCATACGCAAGTGTGCTTAAGGATATCCCTGTGCATATCCTAGTTGGGTTCATTAAAGTTGTGTATAAAAATCAGTAAGGAAAAAGTAAGAGTTTTAAGTAAGTTATAAATACTGATTCACCCCCTCCCCCCCTCTCAATATTTTTCCCAACAATTGGTATCAGAGCAGGTCCTTCTGAAGAATTTTAATCGCTAGAAGGAAGATCAGCTAAGATGAGCAATCAAGATCAGACATTATCTATCAAGCCTTGTCTCTTCAACAGAAACAATTTAATCTTCTGGAAGACAAGGAAAACATCCTACCTTCAGTTTCTTAGAGTAGTTGTATGGGCTATAGTTGAAGGAGGTTATCAATATCCAGATTTAGAACCAACATATCCAACCGCAAGAAAGAACTATGAAACCAATGCAAAGGCGGTCAATGCATTATTGGGAAGTTTGACTGAATCAAAATTTGTCAAATTCATGCATTTGAATACAACGAAGGATATATGGGACAAAATAATTCTGAGCCATGAAGGTGATGCCAAGGTAAGAAGTGCTAAACTCCAAACTCTGAGAATTCAATAGGAAAAAAATCAGAATGCATAATGAGGAAAGCATTGATATTTTCATTTTACATCTAGATGATATTGTAAATTGTATAAGAAATCTGGGTGAAACCATAACTTAAAATACTCTAGTAGAAAAGGTTTTAAGATCTCTAACTCCCAAATTTGAGTCAAAAGTATCTGCGATTGAAGATAAGGAAGATCTACAAACTCTTATTGTTGTTCAACTTTATGGGATTCTAACTGCATGTGAAATGAGGAAAGGAGAACCATCTGAAGTCAAAGAAGATGTATTTAGAGCTGCTGCAAAAGGAAAGGAAGTAGAAGAACAAGGAGGATTGGGGTATGTTACAGAAGAAGATGAGATAAATTTTTTAAAGAAGCTACAACTTGGCACTGGAAGGTTCAGAGGTAAGCTTCCTTTTAAATGTTTTTCTTGTGGAAGATTTGGTCACTATACTGCTAAATTTCCCCATAAATATCACTATGAAAAGGGAAAAGAAGTGTTAAAAGGAAATAAGAAATGGTTTATCAATAGAAAAAACTAGTATAATCATGAAGAGAGTGATGTTCTATCAAATAGTGAAGAAGGAGAATCTAATCAAGATATTAGAATGATCATGGCTTTTGAAAAAGACTCTACTGAGGCTAAAGATAATTTTATGGATGCATTAGAAGAAAATGATTTTATTTAAGAAATAAATCATCTCAAAATATATTTGGAAGAAAGAAAAATTTCCAAATATACTCTAAAGAATCAGCTTATAGAAAAGGAGAAGCACAATGAGAAATTAGACTGCGAAATAGTAAGTATAAGAAAGGACATTGAGAAAGTGAAAAATTTAAATCTTAGATTTTCAAAATGATCTGAAACCTTAGATGAAATTATCAAGGTACAACCCTGTCCTCTTGTAAAGATAGGCCTTGGATATATCAGAGAATCCTCCCAGTCTTTAGCAACAAGCTATCTAAATGTAGCTAAAGCCATCCAACAACATTTTTTCACTTAGAAAAAGAACAAAGAGACCATCCAGGTAAAGCATGACCACTTCAATTCAGGGAAGAACAATAACATAAATATCAATCAGCAGGTAAACATAAATATAAGGTTTCATGATCACATAAATTTCTTCTTTAATGGACAATGTTTCTCATGTCATTATTTTGGTCATAAATTTGCTCAATGTGTTGCATACAAAACCATCATGACCAGAGAAACAAGAAACCAAATAAATGAGACCAGAATAAAGAAGAATACTTATAGCAACTTTTCTCCTCTTCAAAATGAAATTGAATGTTCTTATTGCAATAAATTTGGACATGAAGAATCTGAATGCAAGAGAAAACTTCAGCCGAAAGAGCATATACCTTCAAATTCAATGGTACAGTGAAAGGGGGATTTATAGGTTGAAAGTTGTGGCATAGCTTTATTTGCAGAAGGGGAAGAGAAATAATGGTACATTGATAGTGGATGCTCAAAACAGATGAAAGGTGATAAAAATAAACTCCTTTCATACAATGCTCTAGATAAGGAAAATAATGTTACGTTTGGAAATGACTTTCCTGATGTCATTAAAGGAAAAGGTTGTGTTTTTCTAAAAGAAAAGGTGAAAGCTAACAATATTATGTATGTGGATGGATTAAAGCATAGCCTATTGAGTGTGAGTCAAATGTGTGATCAAGGAAATGAAGTTGTCTTTAGTTTAAGAGAATGTGTAGTACGTGAACTTGACACAGGAAAAATGGTAATAAAAGTAACTAGAACAACAAGAAATTTGTATTTATTGAAAGGTGGCCAAGAGAAATGCTACTTAGGTAAATCTTCATAAAATTTCCTATGGCACAGAATATTGGGACATTTGAGCTTCTCTCAAATAAGAAAATCTAGCAGACTCAAAGTTATTCGTGATCTTACCAGCATCACTCTGCCTGAAAGTACCATATGCAAACCATGCCAATTCGGTAAGCAAACCAGGGTGAAATTCAATACCAAAGAAGGATCAACAAATAAGCCTATTGAACTTATACATATTCATTTATGTGGACCTGTAAGGAAAAATACACCTCTTTGAGAACAATACTATATTCTATTTATTGATGACTTCTCTAGAATGTGTTCGATTGGTTTACTAAAACATAAAGATGAAGCATTTGAAAAATTTAAGATCTTCAAAGCTCTGGTTGAAAATGAATTAGATCTAAATATCAAATGTCTTAGATATGACCCAGGAGGAGAATATGTATCAGATGAATTCCTTGATTTCTGTGAACATCATGGCATAAAATGACAATTTTCTGTAGCTAGAACCCCACAAAAAAATGGCGTGGTAGAAAGAATAAATAGAACAGTTCAACAAATGGCTCGTGTTATGCTTGATGAATCTGGAACTCCCGAAACCTTTTGGGGAGAAGAAGCACATACCACAGTAAATGCTCTTAACAAGGCTCATGTTCGTGTGAACATTGATAAAACTCCTTACGAGATCTATTATGTAATCTTCCCACTATAAAGCATTTTAGAGTGTTTGGAAGCAAATGTTTTATCATGAATAATGATGAAAAACTTGGTAAGCTTAAGCCTAGAGCAGATGAAAGAATATTTCTTGGTTACTCGTATAGAAGTAAAGCATATAAATGTTACAATAAAAGACTTCGAAAGATTGTTGAATGTATCGATGTTGTAACTGATGAGTCTCTCATAGCTCCTAAAAGGGAAATAACAACAAAAAATGAAGACGATGATGATGTATTTTTTCCCTCATGAAATACCAAAAATATAGAAGGAGAACCCATTGAAGCACTAGAAGAAGATATATCTAAAAAATATCCATCCAGGTATGTTCAAAAGAATCATCTAGAATCCCAAATTCTGGGAGAAAAGGGATCAGGTGTCCAAAGAAGAACTCTTGTAGGATCCCCTAGCTATCTGGCATTTTTATCCACTATTGAACCACAAAATGTAAATAAAGCTAGTAAAGATGAATGTTGGATTCAAGCCATGAATGAAGAGCTTCATCATATTGAAAAGAATCATACTTGGGAATTGCTTCCAATACCTCATGATAAAAATGTTATTGGAACAAAATGGATATTCAAAAACAAGTTAAATGAAAATGGAGATGTTATTAGAAACAAAGCTAGACTTGTTTGTAAAGGGTATGCTCAAGAATAAGGTATAGAATTTGAAGAAAAATTTGCTCCTCTACTCAGACTTGAAGCCATAAGAATGTTTCTTGCTTTTTCAAGTTTTCAACAATTCAAAGTTTATCAAATGGATGTAAAATATTCTTTCCTCAATCGTGATCTAGAAGAAGAAGTTTATATAGAAAAACCAGAAGGATTCATTCTCGGAAATGATGAAAAACTTGTTTTAAAACTCAAAAAGGCTTTATATGGTCTCAAACAAGCTCCTTGGGCATGGTACTATCGTCTTGACAAATATCTTCAACAACAAGGTTTCACAAAGGGATCTGCTAACAGTAACTAATACACAAAAATTGAAAATGATAGACTATTGATTATTGTTGTGTATGTTGATGAAATCATTTTTTGAAGTAACGAAGAGTCCAAGAGTCAAAGATTTGCTTCTGTTATGTAGCAAGAATTTGAAATGTCATTACTTTTGGAACTAACATATTTTCTTGGCTTACAAGTGCAACAAGAAACATATGGCATATTTCTATCATAAGAAAAATATCTTAAGAAAATTCTGAAGAAGTATGGTATGGAAGACTGCAAACCTGTGAGTACTCCAATGATAATTGGATGTAACCTCAGTTCTCATGATGATTCTCCCATGGTGAATAAACCAGATTATAGATCCATGATTGGAAGTCTGCTTTATCTAACCGGGACAAGACCAGACATTATGCATGCAGTTGGGATTGTTGGACGATTCCAAGCTAATCCAAAAGAGTCTCATCATCAGGCTGTAAAAATAATGTTCAAATATCTACAAGGGACTCAATACTTTGGTCTATGGTATCCAAATAATGTTGATCTTACTCTTCATGCTCACACAGATGCAAATTTGGATGGAAATGTTGATGATCAAAAAAGAACTAGTGGTGGTGCATTTTATATGGGGCCCCGATTAGTATCTTTGTTCAGCAAGAAACAAAGTTCTATTTCCTTGTCTATAGTAGAAGCAGAAAATGTGGCTACTGCATCATGTTTCACACAACTTCTTTGGATGATGCAAAAATTACAAGATATTCAAATCAAATGTTCACCTCCCATCTCCATTCTATGTTATAATACAAGTGCCAATAGTATCTCGAAAAATCCTAGTATGCATTCCAACCAAATATCACTTCCTACATGAATAAGTGCTTGAACAAAAGGTTAAATTGGAGTATGTTCCCTCCAAAGAACAATTTGTAGATATATTTACTAAACCTCTTCCTAGGGAAGCATTCGAATATCTCAGACATAAGCTGGGATTTTTCTATGCCTCTCTTATAAAATCTTCTTAATTTCAAAAGATTAAATTCAGTACGTTGGTTTCATAAAGGTGCATCACTTATATATGCGAGTCTCTTTGCATATAACCGTGTATGGTTTTTGCTAACAGAAATTCTCTAGGTCAGCTTTTCAGAACAATATGTGGTGACGTTGGATAATCTCTCTTGTTGTTCCAGTATTCATCTTACTATCCCTTTCTTTGATATTTATCACCTTGATGAAAATGCTTTGATGAATTGGTTGTTGAAGGTGTTCAAGATGCACAAGCTTAGGGGGAGCACCTGCCTTTTTGAAAAGGATTCATTGTTGGAATTCTGATTGGTTGTTGTGTTATGATCTCCTTCTTGAGATTCTTTGGTATTGGTTATACAAAGTCATATATTTTATTTGATGAAAAGGTCATGTTGAAACCTAATATGTAAATTTGTTATATTCAGCCATGTAAGGACTTGTTCAAATTTGTAAACCTACTTGGTTGGGTAGTTGAGTCAAATATGTAATTCCACTTGGCTGGAACATTGATGTAAGTATGAGTCCTTGGTGATAGGAATGGTCATACTCGATTGTGTTATAGATTCATGTACTGGATTGAAAAATCTGTCTGAAGATTCAACATGAACTCAGGGAGAGCATGGTAAATTCAGTGCACTTCAAATATACATAGGTCTTATTTTTACAAAGGAAGAGTAACCTTGATTTGGTACTGATTCGCTCTTAGCCCTTGACGTCAAAGGGGGAGAGTATCTTGGTGTTTGAATAAAGATGTAAAAATTAATGTATCTATCTATTGTGGTGATCAAACACCATCTTGGTTTCCATCAAGTCCAAAGGGGGAGATTGTTGGAAATATGATACAATATGTTGTCCTTAATAGCAACCTACTTGATGAAGTTGTCCTTGATGGAAACCTACTTGATGAGTTTCCTTTTGATAGCAAATTATTTATTAAAGATGTAAAAATGATGTTTCTAAAGGTCAGTTCAGATGTGAAAGAGAAAGGAATTCCAGTAAGTACCAGAAAAATGAAATAAGAAATATTTCTCAATGTATACGCAAGTTTGATGAAGGAAACCCGCGTATGAAGGCAATGTATATGCTACTTGGTATACATGCAACCCGCGTACACTTCAAAAATTGAGAGTTGTATTGTCTATTTGATTCTGTCCAAGAATACCATCGGCATTTGTGTTGTTTTGGCTCATGGTATTGGTAAAAGCTAAATCCATATAAGGAGAAGAATATCACAATGCAATGTGTGCATGCGTAAGGGTTGTTACTGAATACATCTCTCTGAAGTATATATGCATGGGATGAACAATGTTTTATTGGTAGATCTGAATCTATGATGCACACTTGGATAAAATGATGGATCATGATCTCTAGATCTGAGATGACTATGTACTTGCATGATCTAATTATGTTATGTGTGGATCTGGGACCTGCCGCATGGTTGCTGAAGTGAAGTAAAGAAATCTGGGTAATTTTATAGATCTGCATCTTTCTGTA
The DNA here is from genome assembly GCA_034641835.2 of Pinus albicaulis. Lineage (NCBI taxonomy): Eukaryota > Viridiplantae > Streptophyta > Pinopsida > Pinales > Pinaceae > Pinus > Pinus albicaulis. Next base: position 1,463,833,494 of record CM076581.1, read on the forward strand.
GTAACAACGTTTATAGATCTATACAATAGTTCCTCATAGTGAAAGGGCATATACATGAGGCTTTGTCTCAGCCAAAACGAGTATGGAATTCATGGTTTTATGAAGCTTGCTGGAGAGATTATCTGTTTATTTACTATTGTATTTTTGCTATGTGTTAATGAAGTCCTCATGCAGATCTCATTTTCTTGAATACTGTATATGTTGCTAAGTTGAATATGTACAAATCTGATCAATAAGTGAGTAAATATGTTTAATGATGAATGACTCATGAAGGGTTCTGCAATACTGAAAATATATTTGACTAAAAGCCTTAGATCTAGTTCTAAGACTAATCATATTATGAAAATTCACTATTCTCATATCTATACGTAGGTTGGTGTGAAGGAAAGCACGTATATACACGAGATCGGTAAAGTTAAGTATCATTTGTATTTTAAGATAATTAATGATCAAGGTTTAGATTGATTCTACTTTCTTATTCTGATATCTGGGTTTATTACTGTGTTCTGGCTACAGTGATCTCACTTTTCTGATTGAAATTTGGGTTAATTTTATTGGTGTTGATGTTTATGAAGTGTTTTGTTGAAATTGTGGGATCTAATGTGAAAATTGATGAAACGTGGTCTGCAGTGGTTCTGAGGGTTGAAGCCTTAAATATGAAAGTAGAATATTCCTGCCAGTATCAGCTGGTGTTCTAATCAGGGGGTTGAATCTACCTTCCATTAGTAGCTGGTAAACAAGATTAGGGGGTTGGAGCTCCCTTCCAGTAGTAGCTGGAGTATGAAAGAAGGTTGCAACCTTCTTCAGGTAGATTCTTGTGTATTGATATGAGTCTACATTAGTACAATATTGTAAGAAGTTTTCCATATAATAAATATTGAAGACAAAGACGACAACAATGGTGATTTTCTTGCGAATTGTTTTTTCACCTTAAAGTCCTGAAGTTCATGTGTATTTCTTATCTGTGATGATTTATTATATTCTTATTGCACATGCTTACTGCTTACTAAACATTTGGTGAATGAATGATGCACTTATTTAAGTAAAGAATTATCTGCATAATAAGATCTCTAGTCATATGCATGTTTTCTTAAGGATATCCACGTGTATACGCTAGTTGGGTTCATTAAAGTCACGTATAGAAATAAGTAAGGAAAAAGTAAAAGTTTTGAGTAAGTTATAAAGACTGATTCACCCCCCCACCCTCTCATTATTTTTCCAAACATGGAATTCCTTTGAATTCTTCCACACTTTCCTCAGGAAAGTGTAGGCTCTTCCAAATGATGATGTGAAACATATCCCTGTATAGAGAAAACATATGCATTTTGACTTTCTTCAAGTCTAGTTTGTTTGAGACCCATAAATTTTGAATCAAAGCAACTTGGATGGGTTTTTGATTGGTTGGAACCCCTCCATTCTTTCCCAAGCGACCAAAGAAATCAAGATTAACAACCAAGAATAGTGAAACTATGAATTATGTTCCTAGGTAGCTAGGAATTATTGCTGAAATCATTTCAACAAGTACGATTCCTAGCCCAATTTCATTCATTTTTCACATTTTTTTTATTACAACGATGAAACCTGTTGGAACATCATATTTCCCACATTTTTTTAGAACCTTGTAAGTTATATCCTACATAGTGAACTTGTCAGTGTAATCGCTAATATAGGAGACTATATTCCCTTGGACTCCTCTATATGTTTTACAATCTTCGACCACTTGAGTTCCAAGCGTTTTATATGTAATTATCCACTCTATATCATCTCCTTCTATAGGTAACCTAATGATGTCATTAATCAGAGTAGTGATCAACTCCACTAGCTTGTCCAACAAAAGATATCCTCCATGAAGACATGCTCATTATCATTTGATTACTGTGTTCACCTCGATCCCTTGTCAAAAATGTACAATAAAAAATAGAATAAGGATTTCATTGTCCTCTAACTTACGAGCCCAATCCTAAGACTCCAATTTAGTCATGCTATTAACTATATCCACACATTGTATATAGTCTTGTAACTCCAGAAGTCTAGTGGGATCATAGATATTGTGATCAGAATACTTAATATTATCTAGATAACTCTACATATTTCCATATTTGCAAACACTAGGTGGAAAAGGTAGTAACTCCAATAAGCATTTAACATCATGAGGGATTGAAACAGAAGCATTTTTTTTCTTCATCGGTTGCATGTAATGGGGCTCTTCCTTGTAACCTAATGTCATATATGCCTTGACAGTCTCATAGTTTAGCCTTGCACTATTATCTTCTTTACTCATCCTTTAATCTTCAATCCTTAGAGATGCATTTTCCTCCTGTGGTTCTTTGGATTCAACCTTCTGAGGGAACATGAAATGCTTAGTGTGTGGGATATATTCCTATGGTGACCTTATTTATTTCCCCATCACTCTGTAAGAGGTACTCCCTAGTCTGGTACCCTAATTCTTGGTTCTATTATCACTAAGTTGGTACTGATAGACTGCTCCATTAGTCAACCTAGAGTAACTCTTTCAAACCTAATTCTAGATTAAAATTATCCTTTTTAGCCTAAGAGGGTTCTCTTAAAGCTACAAATGATTTTACAAAAATGAATTTCAGCAGATGGCTAAATTTGAAATATTATTTTAAGTGTATTTGTATGCAGGTGAAAGATGTGGATAAATCACTACCATTGGGCACATGGAGTCAGTGTAAAGAAAATCAATGACATGGGAACTCTTCTTAAGGAAGTTGAGGCATATATATATATATATGTTTTGATGAGAATATAACATACATAGATACACAAAAATGAAATGTTTGGAGAAAGTTAGAGCATGATATACAAGAATTATAAGTAATCAAACATTATAATACTAAAGATAAAACAACAAAATACATAAGACAAATGCTCATGAAAGCATGAATGAATCTTAGGTGAATAAAAGCCAATAAGTACTGTATATTACTGATAAGAAGTTTTTACAATAGTATTTCTCAAGTAAACATCAATAAACCCTATATTCTTCAATAATTTTCCTATTAATAGGCTTAGGCATCTTTACATTGGGTCTGCCAACAAGGCTGGACCTTAGAGTCTCTTTGATGACACCTAGTCTAACAATAAGCAAATTACATGGAGATAAAACTAACAACTAATAATTTTAGGACTTAGAAACGTATTAGGACTCTATAACCTATTTACTACATCAAAAAAAATTAATATTGCATATTTACATAGAGAAAAATCATGTGCCTGGGTGGCACTGACCATGACGAAAACGTAATTGCTCCCACCAAGTCAGGAGACTTTTCTTCCTACTTTCTAGGAGGTTGTGTAATGATTATTGATGAGTTTCTTCATGGTGAGCTGGTAAACTAAAAATCTTTGTCGAAGACCATGCCTCCACCAAAAAATTCCTCTAATGCCCTTTGACCTTTCCACGTGGCTAGCTTATCCCAAACAAACAATCAAAATTTGAAAATTCTCCAAAAACGTCTTCGCTGCAGAAATAGGGGATTTAAGGAAAGATTGTAGAGAAAGTTTGTAGCACTTTGATTTTGACCATCTCTGCCACCTATTTTCTCCCTTTGCTAATCTGAGGTTGTTTATTATGTCAAAATAACTAAACACCAATGTTTACCTGCCTCCCTCATCAAAACACCTATAATTTATAACAAAAATACACCTACAATGTATTCATAGCGATTTATGGGCTTCAAGCCTAAGATGCGCTACGAAATTGCCTAATTGGTAGCATACTTGAAAATTGTGCTTTCCTTCTTCAAAATTTTCCTATGGTTCTGCAATTTATGTTTCAAAATGATGCAAAAAATATCAAAACGGTAATTTATCTACTTTTAAAGCTTTAGAAGCTTCACGTTTGGTAGCAGGAGCTTCAGTCTCCACAAGTTCATCTATCATTGTAATTTTTAAACCTTTGTTCTTTATATTTGACTGTATCATCTCCATTTTCTCTTCTATATCTTTCACTTGATTTTTATGTTTCTTTCTCTCTGTCTACAACCAAATATTCCTCTTCCTTGTATGTTTCATTACCCTGTGTAGGGGAAGGTTTCTTTTCAACAGTTTCTTGGCATTGGTCAATGACTCCTCATAGTGATTGATTTTCTCATTTACCTTCTCTTTGAATTCCTCTATCATTTTTCTGTCTAGCTTGGATTCTTCTAATTCAAACTTGGTTTCAATCACTTTCTCTCTTGATTCTCTTAACTGCTCCTTTAATAGTTGCACTTCATTTTTTTCAACAACCTTTTCTTTACCCTTCCTATGCACAATGATGTCTTCTTTTCCTGGAGACAAATAAATGATATCCTCTACCATAGGTTTCTTTCCTTTGTCTCTAACTTCTATCCTTTTACCAGCCATGACACCTTTGGCAAGCTATAGCCTGGTGAGTGGTTTTCTTGGTTGGAACATAAACCGTGCATCTTCTCCTAAGAAATCAATTTTTTTAGTAGTAATACCCTTTTTTTTCTTCTTTCTTGCTTTGATATCTACAACTTTGAACACTGGAGTCTCTTCTATCTCTATATCTTGAAGAATATCCTCAATATTTCCTTTCCCGAATGTTTGAATTCTTGTTATCCTTGCATGACTCTTCTTACTAGTCATAGGCATGCTACTTGCAGGTGTAGTCTATGGAACTTTTGTTTCTTGTGCATGCTCTACTTCAACATCCATGGGCTCTACAATGGGCTCCATTTCCTCCTCATTTACACCCTCCATTTCAGCTATAGGTTTTTCACTCTTGCATGAAGGAGTAGCCTTTGATTTAGGTGTCTTATTGGGTGTTAAAGTATCTACCTCATAACCACTAAGAAATAGGAATTTGGCCCAGTCTCTGTTCACATTTTAAAAATCCTCCAACACCAGTAGCTTAATAAACCCATGATGGAAAATTGAAGTATCACTACCTTCTAGCCTAGCTTGAACTTTGTCTGAAATCTTGCCTAGACTTCTAAATAAGAAAAATGTAAGGTCTAGATATTTCTTACCAGTAAAATGTATCAAGAGCCTAAAACGATACTGATAAACCATATGGAACCTCCCTTCACATGTTATGAAATCAACTCCAAAAATAGAAGAAAAGAGAGATCAACACCTTAGAATTCATCCACTTTGAGGGGGAAACCTCCTTTACATTACATAAATGAAAAATTATTCGATGCTACAAATGGAAAAAACCTCCTTTCTATATATAGGAGTCCATGGGGTCACAATATAATCCTAGCTGACCTAAAAAATATAATTTAAGGGCACAATAATAACAGTATGAGGGTTATAGGGGTACAAAAACAACACTAAGGGGGCTACACTAACAACAATAAGGGACTACACTAGTAATATAGGGACCTAACATGCCTCTCTCCTTCAAAAAAATGTTGTCATCAATGCTTGAGTAGCTATGGTTGCTTTTGTATAAAATTCTCATCCTCCCATATAGAATCATCAGTGGGCAAGTTCTTCCACTTGATGAGATACTCTAAAATTTATCGATTACGTAGCTGTCGAGTTCTTGTTTCCATGACTGCTTCAGGTTCCAATGTGATTTTTACTTCCTCATCAAGTTCTAAATTTTTTTTTTGAAGTGGAAGTTTGTCACCTATAACCTTCTTTAAGCATGAAACATGGAAAGTTTTATGCACTTGAGAAGAAGCAGGAAGCTCCAATTTGTATGTCATAGTACCAATATTTTGCAACACCTTGTAAGGAACATAGTACTTTGGTGATATTTTATTATCATTCTAAAAATGCTTGAGGGACATTTTTTTGTATGGTTGTAGCCATAAAAATACCTAGTCTCCTACATCAAAACTTCTCTCGCTACAATGTTGATTTTCCTGTTGTTTAATTCAATTTTGTGCCAAATTTAAGTTATCCTTTAAGAGTTGGAGAAATTTTTATTTATGCTCGATGTGATATTTCACTTCTTGAACCTTAGAATTTTCTCTTAAATATGATGTGATGGACTGTGGATGATATCCATAAAGTGCCATAAATGGGGTCATTTTTGCTACAGTATGGAAGGAAATGTTATACCACTATTGAGCCAAACGTAACCACTTGATCCATTGTGTTTTTTTATTAGATACAAAACAACGAAGATATCCTTACAAAAATTTGTTCACCATCTCATTTTTACCATTGGATTGAGGATCATAAGATGAGTTATGAGCTAGTTGAGTGCCCAAACAAGAAAATAATTCGGTCAAAAAATTTCCATTAAAAATGAGATCTCTATCGCTTAAAATAATCTTTGGGTTTCCATGTAGCTTTTGAATTGTTTCCATAAATGCAGTAGCAACTATACTTGCTTTACATGGATGAGATAATGCACAAAAGTGTGCATACTTGGTAAGTCTATCAATTACCGCCACACTCTTTACTTTAGGCTTAGGTAAAAATGTAATAAAATCCATTGAAATATCCTCATAATGTTGACCTAGAATGGATAAATATTGTAGAAGACCCGGGGTCTTAATTGTCTCAACTTTATTTTGCTGGCCAACCAAACATTCTGCTACAAACTTTTGAATATCAAATTTAAGGCCATCCCAATAAAATTATTTCCTCACCCTGTGGTAAGTTTTTAAAGATCCCAAGTGTTCTCCTAAGGGAGAAGAGCGTAATTCGAAAAGAATCATTTGTTTTAGTTGGGAATTATTAAAAATATATAAGCAATATTTGTACCATGAGTCATTTTTCCAACTAAATGTATCAGATGTACAAGGATATTGCTGCAACGTTTGAATGAGTGTCCATAATTCCTCATCCTTCTTCCATTCATCCCTTGCTTCGGTTATCCAATCTCATTGGATAATAGATATGACACAAAGAAATGCTTCCAACTCTTCATCGTTTCTTGAGAGTGCATTGGCAACAAAATTTAGCTTCCCTTTTTTGTAGATGATTTCAAATTCATAACCCAACATCTTTGTGACCCATTTTTGTTGCTCTTCTGAATATATTCTTTCTTCAAAAAAGTATTTAAGACTATCATGATCACTTTTTACCTTGAAATGTCTTCCAATTAGGTAAGGTTTCCATTTCTTTAGTGAATGTAGTATTGCCAACATGTCCTTCTCATAAATATCTTTTTGTAAATACTTTCGTTTGATTTTCCGACTTTCAAAATAATTGGTCTTCCTTATTGCATTAAAACAACACCAATTCCATTTCTTGAGGCATCATATTCCACAATAAAGGTTTTTGTGAAGTTTGGCGTAGCTAAGACCAGTGCTAGGCACATTGCCTCTTTAAGATATTCAAAGGCCTTAGTTGCTTCAAGAGTCCATGAAAATGCATCTTTCTTCAATAATGTTATTAGAGGTGCTGTTATTCTCCCATAATTTTTAAAAAACTTGTGATAATACCCTTTTAACCCAAGAAATCCTCACAACTGCTTTATGGTTATGGGGACTTTCCATTCCTTAATGGCTTTAATTTTGTTAGGGTCTACCTTAACACCCTAGTGAGATATAATATGACCCAGATATTCCACCTCTTTTACTCCAAAAAAGAATTTGGAGGTATTTTCATATAATTGTTTCTCCTCCAATACTTTGAGCACCCTGTCAACATGTTGAACATGATCCTTTGAAGACCTGCTACAGGTTAGTATATCATCAAAAAATACTAACACAAATTTTCTAAGGAAGGGTTTGAAAATGGAATTCATCAACCCTTGAAATGTAGAAGGTGCATTGGTAAGGCCAAAAGGAATGACCAAAAATTCATAATGACCCTCATGAGATTGAAATGTTGTTTTCCAAATATCTTTAGTCTTCATTCTAATTTGATGATATCCTGAATGAAGATCCAACTTTGTAAAATCAATTGCTCCATGAAATTCATCCAATAATTCATCAATCATAGGAATGGGAAATTCATATTTAATAGTGAGCTTATTGAGCTCCCTATAATATAGACACATGCACCATGATCCATCCTTCTTGTGAACCAATACTACTAGAGAAGAGAAAGAACTTTGACTCAGTTGAATTATACCATCCTCTAACATTTCTGCAATCATACGTTCAATTTACTTCTTTTGGATATACGGATATCTTTAAGGCCTAATGTTTGGAGGAACACTTCTTGGAATCAAATGAATAGCACGATCATGATCACGAATAGGTGGGAGTCCTTTGGTAGTTTTAAACACCTTGGAATGATTTTCCAAGACATTTTGGAGATCTGGAGACATAGATGATTTTGATGTTGAAAATTATAGTGAGCATAATTTTTGCAATTACACCTTGTTTTTCATTCTTCAGAAGATTTATCATCACATTAGATCTTATTATCTTTCCCGGATTCCCCTAAATACCACGTAATTCAACTTCCTTTCTTCTGAAAAAAAATTCAAGAAAAGTTCCTGAAAATTAAAATCTACCATCCCCAAAAATTGTAATCATTATACTCCTAGTACAACATCATCACCTTCCATTGGAATGGAAATAATTGGACTATTCAATACATATTCCCCCATGGTTAGCTTTATATTATGGCATTTTAGAGAGAAATTTATAGTCCCTCCATTTGAAATCATCACTTGACACTCTCGTGATGGGTATAGGAAGCAATTCAATTCATTGGCTATCTTAAAATGAATAAAATTATGGTTGCTACCTGAATCAATCAACACTATTACCCTTTTCTTCTTGATATGTCATTCCATCTTGAAATTTTAAGGAGTGGTAATTCCTGCAAATGCATTAAATGATATGGTCAGACTCATTCCTTCTTTCTCTAGTGTTGGTTCCTAGTGTATATCCTCTTCTTTTGAAGTTTCTTGTTCATTTTCTTCCTCCTCTTCACAATCTATGTAAACTAATTTCTTCTCAGCACACTTATGACCTTTAGAGTAATTTCTATCACAAATGTAGCAAAGAAATTTTTCTCTTTTTTTTTTCCAATTTTTGTGGTGTCAACCTTGTAGGCTGTAGAAGTCTAGGAGTAGAAACACTTCCATCTTTCTAGATGTTAGTGGTAAGCTTCCTTGTCGCCATAAATTTACTTTCAGTTTTTCTTGCCAACCTAAATTCCCTCTCCAATGAATCAAGTTCTCAAAGGCAAACCACTTGTTGGATTTTATCCTTTAAATTCCCTATGAAGACATCAATCATGTGTTCCTCTAGAATATCAGTTACCCTTATATTCAATTTTTGGAAGTCCTCAATTTTTTCCACCAATGAATCATTTTGTTGGACATCGATGAAAAACTTAAAGACAACATGGAAGGCATGAATAATGATCTAAAAGAAGACATGGAAGGTTTGAAGGAAGGCTTAACAAATTTTATACAAGAAATGATTCCTAATGGAAAAAAGATAGTAGAGGAAACTCATGATGAGAAAAACGTAAATGTTAATTGTGATTTCATAAACTATAATGTTGGATGGAAGACCCACCATATTCCAAAGATTGATATGAGGAAGTTTGATGGAAAGGATCTTGGCTAAAGAAGGTGTTACTCTTTCTATCCTCATAATGTGCTATCATTTCCTCCATCAAAATTGACCAAGTGACAATTTTTTTATGAGAGCAAAGCCATCGATACCATACAAATGTATTTTTTTATAAATTTAAAGTTGCAATTTGTTTTGCACATTATTCAGATCAAAATATTGCTCCATCTGTAGTATCCATGTTACCAGATCCTTTCCATAAAACTTCCTCATATCGATCTTTAGAATATGGTGGGTCTTCCATCCAATGTTTGAGTTTATGAAATAACAACTAACATTTATTTTTTTCTCATCATGAATTTCCTCTACTGTATTTTAGCCATTATGAATCATTTATTATATTAACTTTTTCAAACCTTCCTTCAAACTTTCCATGTCTGCTTTTAGATCATTCTTCATGTCTTCCATGTTGTCTTTTATTCTTTTGTCGATGTCATCCATCTAGCTTCCATGACATTCTTAAAACCATCCATGTTATCTTCCATGCCTTTCTTCAAACCATTCATCTTAATTTCCACTCCTTTCTTCAAAACTTCCATTTCATTTCTTCTTGCTCTTTGTGAGAGCGAAATTTGGTGCACTTGCTCTTGTAATTTTGATATGTCATGTTGCATTCCTTCCTCTTTATGGAGTCATAATAAAGTCTTCTGAAAGCTTAATGGGTGTTGAATCATTTTTAAGGGTCATTTTAGAACCCAATACTGATATATATGCTTCCATATGCCCTTGGAATCACTTCAAATTGATTTTTGAAACAAGACTTATGCAATTTGAAAAAAAATACACACCTTTTTCTTTCTTTTGGGGAGCTCAATATTGAAACTGAATTATCTCTAAGATTTTAGATCTTCAATATCTAAAATTGTGGACTGTATTATCCCTTTGAATTTTCTTTCGAATGCCACAGGTATGACCTGATTTGGATGCTTCAAGAAAAAGTTATGCTCAATCTCCAACAATGTCCTAATTATGGACTGGTTTAGTAGAGCGAACTTGTACGACATGCCACATGTCATTGTTTCCTCCTTCGGCTTGGAAATTGTTAAAAAGGAAACTACGGTTCATGTAAGTTTAGACAATTTTTACATAATTCCAATCCAATGCTCAGAGAGAGAGAGTTATGACGATTTTCCCAAGGTCACCTCTTTAGATGAAATTCAAGAGCCTACATAAAACCTAACTTCCACATATCATATCTCTGAAAATATTGCGAACAAAGATATGAAATTTTTACACGACGTTCCTCAAGATTTTATCTTCGCGTGGTAAAAATTTCAGATTATGTACCCTTGTATAAAAAAATTATAACACAAATTCCATGATGACCTGTTTGGATCAGCGAAACCCTAAAATCCAAAGCTCAAATACCAAATGTTATGAAACTAGCTTCAAACATATAAGATAAGAGAGATCAATGCCTTAGAATTCAGCCACTTCAAGGGGGGAACCTCCTTTACATTACATAAATGAAAAATTCCTCGATGCTACAAATTACAAAACCTACTTTCTATATATAGGAGTCCATGGGGTCACAAGATAATCGTAGCTGAGCTAACAATAATAATGTAAGTGCACAATAATAACAATATGGTGGTTATAGGGGTACAAAAATAACAATAAGGGGGCTACACTAACAACAATAAGGGACTACACTAGTAATATAGGGACCTAATATCACATGTGAAGTATGTTTGAACTACAAGCAATAATTTGGAGTAGTTTTCTTTAAGGCAACTCCTTGGGATTCTAGATGTCATATCTACTTAAATGTGTTTGGATTTCATGAATTCATCACAGTTCTATAATTTGAATTTAGTTTCTTTGAGCCACTCTTCTCCCATCCTTGGAATCTCTGTGACTTGGGAAATTGTTTCAGGTGACACCACAAAACTTGGCACACCCACCTTTGATGCAGTACCCATGAAATTCACTATAAAGTATTTTGAAACATGGGCATGAAAACCTTGTAATTTTTGGTAGAACCACATTAATCCAACACTGCTGAAGGATTTTTCAAAGCTAGGATCCTCATTTAGCAATCTTAGATCCATGGGCTCATACCTTACACATGAGCCCCCTTTATTAGTCTTCTTCTACGTGGCCATCTCCCTTGACATTGCACTAGCCTCTTGATGCTATAACACCTGCAAATAAACGGATTGCACAAAAAGCAACTTGCAAAAAAAGTTGGACTTATCAAGGGTGGAAACAACAACTATACACAAAGGTAGAAGGAAGGATGACCGAGAGGATATTTGAAGGTGAATTTTGAATCTGGGAGAGATAATGACAAATGAGAGACGTTAAGTGAAATTCTGAGTGAACACTTATGATTACACATGTTGGATGACTCTTCTAACTGATCATGTGACCTCAGATTGACCTTGAAACTCTAAATGACACCTCACCATTTCCTTTATCAGTGCATAAAAACATGATTTCGTAGCGGTTTTTGTTATAATTCTAGCAGATTTTCTATGGAATGGTCAGGTGAGTCCATCGTGCAAACAACCTATTTTCAGTTATATTCGCTACAGAATTAGGAAAAGACAGAAAAATGGCCACTACTAAATTTAAATCAATGCATGTAGAACTTTTCTAGATTTTGATAGATTTGACCATGATGACATGACATGTCAGACTCTCTAAACTTAGGATAATGACCCATTCATAAAATTTCATCAATTTCATGAAACAATTTGACAAGACAAAGAAACCTATGCTAAATCAATTTACTAATCAAAATGAAAATTTATTTGTGATGACAAGTTCTCTACTATGGTTTGTGTAATTTATCTTGATCATTCACTCTAACTCATGCTCTTTCCCTTGACTTGTCTCTTCCAACTCTTTGGACTCCAATAACGGGCTAAAGGCATCTGATTTTCTTTCATATGTATGCATTCATCATTATCCCACTCTCGAGCCATCACTTCACTTCAATGCCATTATCTGAAGCAATATTCCACTCTCCTTGATGTGGTTTCATCATAAGTAAATTTTACTACCTTTATTTCCAACTACAATCATTCCTCGATGAAGAAGACTCCCATAATGATTACCCATATTTCTTAGTAATTACATAATGGTCACCCAAATTACCCTTGACACCTTTCTACTAGATTTTATAGAAAACATGTTCCCCTTTCTTGATTTATAGGTGGTTCATTGGTCGTTCAACTGTCTTCCATTTGTCGCTGATGTGATTCGAGCATTAACCTATGCATGTGATACTTCTGCTAAAAAATGGACCATATATTAGGGTAACCTTACCTATATGACATTTTCATACATTCACTTCACTTCTACACATACACTTATTTTGACTAGGACACCCCAAAACACTACACACTCTCTAGTCTCACACCAATACTATGCAAAATTTCCTCTAGTGTGTAGTGTTCCATATTTGTACACAATGGAACTTGTAATTATCTAATAAATTTCAATCATAAAAATAGAGAATAACCATTATTCAATACTCTTTAAAAATAAACAACACAAATCTATTGTCATTCACAACTATCCAACTTTTTTTTATGTACAAAGTATATAATACAATTGGTCTTCTCACATCTGGTGCACATGACCTTGATTGTCCCTATATGTCTTCCACTGATTCCCGTTAATGAAACCCTCTCATAACATACTATCCATAATTTTCAACTATATTTATCCGCATCCATAACATGCTAGATAGTGTACGGCCCCATATAATGCATCTTTAACATGCCCGGGTGTTCTAAAAACTTGTTGTCATACAACAATACCAAATCTCCAAGTTTAAATGTATTTTTCTTAATTATTTTTTCATGCCACACATTTTCTCTTGATTTTTTCACTTCTTGGTGAAAGCTAGCCATTATGTAATCTTTCTCCAACTGCAAAAATTCCTATAAAATCTGGTCCACTACACCATATTTGGTCATATACGTAGCTGCTACAATGCACAAGCTCGACACCAAAAAATCCATTGGAATTACTTCCTCGTACAATAACTAAAAATGTGTTTGTACATTCAACTTCTTGCATGTGGTCCTATAGGCCAACATAACTATTGGTATCATCAAATCCCTATCATCATAGTGTAGATTATACACCTTAGTGAGCATTGTCTCCAATATTTTATTAAAGGCCTCTATTATTAAACCAACTCACAAAATAGAAGAAAATATAGATCAACAACTTAAAAATAAGCCTTTTCAAGGGGGAAACCTCCTTTACATTACATAAATGAAAAATTCTTGGATGATACAAATGAAAAAAACTAACTTCTATATATAGGGGTCTAAGGGGTGACATTATAACAATATGGGGACCGCATGGGCACAACAATAACAATAATGGGGCTACACCTATGGGTCACAATAATAACAATAATATGGCTACAATAATGATAATAAGGGGCTACACTATTATTATGGGGACCTAACATGCCCCTCTCCTTCAAACAAGTGTTTTCCTCAATGCTTGAGTAGTTCTAGATGCTTCTATATAAAATTCCCATCCTCCCATGTCAAATATTCAGCGGGTAAGTCCTTCCACTTAATAAGTTATTTTGAAATTGATCGATTTCTTATCTGTCGAATTATTGTTTTCCTGACTTCTTCAGGTTCCAATACAATTTTTCATTCCTCGTCAAGTTCTCGCAATATTTTTTGAACTAGGAGCTTTTAACCTATAACCTTATTTAAGCATGAAACATGGAAAATTGGGTGCACTCGGGAAGATGCAAGAAGCTCCAATTTGTATGCCATAGTACCAATGTTTTACAACACCTTGTAAGGACCATAATACTTTCGTGATAATTCATTATCCTTCTTAGATTGCTTGAGGGACATTTTTTTGTATGGTTATATCCGCAAAAATAGCCAATCACCTACATCAAAACTTCTTTCACCATGATGTTGATCTACCTATTGTTTCATTCGATTCTGTTCCAAATTCAGGTTATAGTTTAAGAGTTGGAGAAATTTTTGTTGACGCTCAATGTGATATTCCGCTTCTTGAACCTTAGAATTATCTATTAAAGATGATGTGATGTATGGTTGATGATATCCATAAATTGCCATAAATGGGGTCATTTTTTCTACAATATGGAAGGAAGTGTTATACCACCATTCAGCTAGAGGTAACCACTTGACCCATTGTGTTTGTTTATCATATAAAAAGAAACGAAGATACCCTTCCAAAAATTTCATCACTATCTCAGTTTTACCATCAGATTGAGGATGATATGATGAGCTATGAGCTAATTGAGTACCAAAACAAGAAAATAATTTCATCCAAAATTTTCATATAAAAATGGGATCTATTTTGCTTACAATAATCTTTTGGTTTCCATGTAGCTTTTCAAATGTTTTCATAAATGCAATATCAACTATACTAGCTTTAATTGGATAAGATAATGCACAAAAGTGTGCATACTTAGTAAATATATCAACTACCACCATGATGACAACATTTCCTTCGAAATTGGGTAAATTTTTGATAAAAATCCTTGAAACCTCTTCCCAACGTTGACTTGGAATGGATAAAGGTTGTAATAGACACATGGTATTAATTATCTAAAATTTAATTTGTTGGTAAACCAAACCTTCCACCGCAAAATTTTGAATATCATATTTAAGGCCATCCCAAAAAAATTCCTTTTTGACCTTGTGGTTCATTTTCTAAAATCATGAGTGCCCTTCTAAGGGAGAGGTGTGCAATTACAAAAGAATATTGTGTTTGTGCTTGGAATTCTGACAAAGATATAATTGATATTTGTACCATAATGAATCATTTTTCTAGCTAAATGTCTCAAGATGTACCGGGATCTTGCTGCTAATTTTGAATGAGTGTCCACACATCTTCATAATTCTTCCATTCATCCCTTTCTTTGGTTATCAACTCAGATTGGATAATAAAAATGGAACAAAGAAATGTTTCCACATCCTTATCCTTTATTGAGAGTGCATATGCAACAAAATTTTTGTTTCGTTTTTTGTAGATTATTTCAAAGTCATGAAAAAACATCTTTGTGACCCATTTTTGCTGCTCTTCTGAAGATAATATTTGTTCCAAAAAATATTTAAGACTCATGAACAATTTTTATCTTGAAGTGTCTTCACATTAGGTAAGGTTGCAATTTCTCAGTGCATGTAGTATTTCCAACATTTCCTTCTAATAAATGGGTTTCTGTAAATGCTTTCCTTTGATTGGATGACTTTCAAAATAAATGGGTATTCCTTATAGCATTAAATCTACACCAATTCCATTTCCTAAGGCATCACATTCCACAACAAAGGTTTTTCTGAAGTCTGGAGTAGTTAAGACTGCTGCTTGGAACATTTCCTCTTCAAGATGTTTAAAAGCCTTAGTTGCTTCTGGTGTCGAAGAAAATTCATATTTATTTAATAATGATGTTAGAGGTGTTGATATTCTCCCATAATTCTTAAAAAAGTGAGATAATACCCTGTCAACCACATAAATCCTAGAAGATGGTCTATGGTTGTGGGGATTTTCCATTCCTTAATGGACTTAATTTTGTTAGGGTCTACCTTAACACCCTCATGATGTAAAATATGACCCAAATATTCCACCTCTTGTACTTCAAAGAAACATTTGGAGGTTTTTTCATATAAAAAATTATCCTCCAATAGTTTGAGCACCCTGTCAACACACTGAACATGATCCTTCCAAGGCTTGTTGTAGATTAGTATATCATAAAAAAATAATAACACAAATTTTCTAAGGAAGGGTTTGAAAATGGAATTCATCAAGCCTTCAAATGTGGAATGTGAATTAGTAAGGCCAAAAGGCATGACCAAAAATTCATAATGACCCTCATGAGTTCTGAATGTTGTTTTCAGAAATTATTTAGTCTTGATTCTAATGTGATGATATCTAAAACGAAGATCTAGCTTGGTGAAGTAAATTTCTACATGTAATTCATCCATTAGTTCATCAATAACGGGGATGGGAAATTTATATTTAATAGTGAGCTTGTTGATATCGCAATAATCTGGACACATACACCATGATCCATTTTTCTTGTGCACCAATAATACGGGAGTAGAGAAAGAACTTTGACTAGGTTGAATTATACCAGCCTCTAGCAATTTTACAACCATACATTCAATCTCACTCTTTTGAGAATAAGGATATATGTAAGGCCTGATGTTTGGAGGAACAATTCTTAGAATCAAATGAATAGCATGATCATGATCATGAATACGTGGGAGTCATTTGGGTGTCTTAAACAACTTGGAATGATTATCCAATACTTTTTGGAGATATGGAGAAATAGATTAGTTTGATGTTTGAACCTCTAGTGATAATAATTGTGCAATTACACCTCATTTTTATTTCTTTAGAACATTTTTCATGAAATTATAATTGATTATCTTTCCTTGTTTCCCTACGATACCCCGTAATCCAAATTCCTTTCCTTCCAAAAAAAATTTCAAGGATATTTCTTGAAAATTAAAAGCTATCATCCCCAAAGATTGTAACCATTGTACTCCTAGTACAACATCAACACCAAACATTGTAATGGAGAGAATTGGACTATTCAATAGATATTCCCCCATGGTTAGCTTTATATTATGGCACTTTATAAAGAAATTTATAGTTCCTCCATTTGCAACCATCACTTGACACTCTGGTGCTAGGTATAGGAAGCAATTCAATTCCTTGACTACCTTACAATCAATAAAATTATGGGTACTACCTGAGTCAATCAACACTATTACATTTTTCTTCTTGATATGTCCTTCTATATTGAGAGTTTTAGGAGTGGTAATTCCTACCAATTCATTAAAAGATATGGTCGGATTCATTTCTTATTTCTCTAGGGTTGTTTCCTAGTGTATATCCTATTCTTTTGAAGTTTCTTGTTCCTTTTCTTGCTCCTCTTCACAGTCTATGTAAAATAATTTCTTCTTAGCACACTTATGACCTTTAGTGTATTTTATATCAAAAATATAGCAAATCCCTTTTACTCTTTTTTCTTCCAATTGTTGTTGTGTCAACCGTGTAGGTTGTGGAAGTATAGGAGTAGAAAAACTTTCATATTTATAGTTGTGAGTGGTAGGGTTCCTTGTCGCCATAATTTTTCTTTCAAGTTTTCTTGCCAACTTGAATGCCTTCTCCAATAAATCAGGTTCCCAAAGGTGTACCTCATGTTCTATTTTATCCTTTATATTCCCTATGAAGAAATAAATCTCGTGCTCATCTGAAATATCATTTACCCTTATATTCATTTTTTGGAAGTCCTCAATGTGATCCACCATTGAACCCTTTTGTTTGAGATTTATCAATTTTCTAAAGAAGATGTTTCTCTTTGTATCCTAATAATGTGCTATCATTTCCTTCATAAAAATTGACCAAGTGACAATTTTTATATGATAGAAAAGCAATCAATACCATATAAATGTATTGGGTTCTAAATATAAAGTTTCAATACTTACCTTTCATGTGTTTTTCACATTATGAAGATCAAAGTATTGCTCCATCTGTAGTATGTTACGGGATCCTTGCCATCAAACTTAATCATATCGATCTTTCGAATATGTTGGGTCTTAAATCCAACATTATATTCTATGAAATCATGATTAAAATTTATTTTGTTCTCATCATGAGTTTCCTCTACTACGCTTTTTCCATTAGGAAACTTTTCTTATAGAAACTTTCCCAAGCCTTCCTTCAAACCTTTCATGTATTTCTTCAAATATTCCATGTTTCCTTCTATACCATCGATCTTAGATTCCATGCCATTCATTCCATCCTTCAAACCATCCATCTTACCTTCTAGTTAATTTTTGGTTGTTATATGTGAGAGAGAAATTTGTTGCACTTGGTCCTGGAATTTTGAGATATCATGCTCCAATTATTTATCTTCATGTGTCATATTAGAGCTTTCTCAGGGCTTAATGGTTGTGGAATTATTTTTTGGAGGCATTATAGAACTCAATACTGATATATATGCTTCAATATTCCATTGGAACGGTTCAAAATTAATTTTCAAACAAAATTTTATGCAATTTGTTTTTAATACACACCTTTTTCTTTATTTTAGGAGATCGATATTGAAACAGTTGTAACTTTTTAATTTTGGATCTCCAAGATCTAAACTTAGGTCCTATGGTAGCCTTTGAGTATTATTTCCAATTTCATAGGTCATAACTAATTTGGATTCTTCAAGATAATTTTTTTCCCAATTTCCCACAATGACCTACTTATGGACTGGTTTTCTAGATTGAACTTGTGCGATGTGCCACATGTCCTTGTTTCGACCTTCAACTATGAAATTGATACAAAAGAAACCAAAATCCATGAAATTTCGTCCATTTTTGACATAATTTCAATCCAATGTCTGAATATAATGTTATGATGATTTTCCTTCAGTCTCCTCTTTGAGATGAAATTCTATAGCATGTAAAAACTCTAAAAATATAGGAACCAAGATTTGAAATTTTGACACAAATTTCCTCAGGATTTCGGCTTCTCATGGTAAAAATTTCATCTTCTAAACATTTGTATAAAAAAATTTATAGCAAAAATTCCAATATTTCCTATTTGCAGTAGTGAAACCCTAGAATCCAAAGCTTTAATACCAAATGTTATAAAACCAGCTCACATAATAGAAGAAAAGATAGATCAATGACTTAGAAATTGGTCTCTTCGACGGGGAAACCTCCTTTAAATTACATAAATGAGCAATTCTTGGATGATACAAATGAGAAAACCTACCTTCTATACATAGGAGTCTAAGTGGTCGCAATATAACAATATGGGGACCACATGGGCACAATAATAACAATAATGGGGCTACACCTATGGGGCACAATAATAACAATATGGGGACTACATGGGAAGAAAAATAAAAATAATGGGGCTAAAATAATAATAATAAGGGGCTACACTATTATTATGAGGACCTAACAGCCTCCATTGTACCATTATCCTGTGGATGGTATAAAGTGATCTTCTAATGATAGATCTAGAACTCCTCAGTTAACATTTCAATAGTATTGTCCAAAACGTGAGTGCCTTGGTCACTGATTAGAATTATTAGACATCAAAATCTATTCATACTTTGTGAAATAAAAATATTTAGTAGTATTTGCGCTCAAATTTTGTGCATCCTCTCCCATGTCTAGGCATGGAAATTTATTGGGTCTTGCATTCAATTGACCAATCCTGACTAACACCTAAAAATAATAGTCTTATAAATAGAGTAGCCACATAAACATTTTCCCATCCAACATGAGCTTGTTCATGAGGTATTTCAGCACATAATGATCTTTGTTCAATTAAAATTATTTCCTAGTAGATAATGACTAAATTTTTCAAGTTCACACACCATTTCTAGTCCTTCTCTCTATGTCACAGTGTAGTTATTATTGAACATAGATAGATTCTTACTAGAAAAGGAAATGTGATGATCAATCTCTCCCTCCCCAGGCTATGCTAAAATCATGCCTAGTGTAATTGATGAAGCATCAAAATGCATGTGGGACTCCTTGTGCTAATCTGGGGATACCAAATTGAGTGCCATCACCAATATCTCCTTCAAGGTGTCAAAATCATGTTGACATTGCTCATTCCATTGAATTGGTTCCTTTCTTCAACGAATTCTCCACAAGGGTAGTGATCTAAGCATATCATTGGATAAAGTTTGGATAATAACCTATATGTCCCATGGTATAATGTATTTTCCTGAATGATATGGGTGGTGGAAGGTCCACTATTATCACAATCTTGGAAATATCCACCATAAAACCTTGCTTACATACTAATTTTCCTAATAAAATCCAAAAAGGTGAAAATATTATAAATTTCTTTATGTTTAATGATATATACAGGTGTTTTCAATTGTCCATCATTAACCATAACACCTCAATATGCATTTTCAATACACTGAACATATTCGAGTAGTCTATATAGACTTATAATAACTTATGAATGGATTTTTAGAACATTTCAACCACTATGTGCGAGAATATATCTAGCACATTATTGAACTTGAATGGTGTGACAATGTATTGGAAGAATCCCCATTCCCTTGTGTTGGCATGTGTTGTCCTTGATGGCAACCTACTTGATGAAGTAAGATTGTTGGCAATATGATGCAATGTGTTGTCCTTGATGGAAACCTACTTGATGAAGCTTGATGTGTTGTCCTTGATGGCAACCTACTTGATGAAGTTGTCCTTAATGAAAACCTACTTGATGAATTGCCTATGATAAGCAACCTATGTGTTAAATATGTAAGGATGATGTATCTACAGATCAGGTCATAAGTAACAGAAGAAAGGAATTCCAGTAAGTGCCAGAGTAATGATGAATAAAGCATGTCATAAAGCATACGCGGGTTTGTAAAGGAAAAGTTGCATATGTACGCGGAAAATTACGTACCGAGTAGCGTATGCCTATTTGCACTCTAAATTTATAAAACCAGGGGACATAACCATGGTATTGGCCCATAGTATTGAGCGTTGGATTATCTATTTGATCCCGTCCAGGAATACCATCAGCGGTTGAGTGGTTTTGACTCATGGTATTGATAAAGGCTAAATCTATATAAGGAGAAGAAGATCATAGTGAAAGGGTGTGCATGTGTTTGGGTATTGAATGAATACTTCACTCTGAAGTATATCTGCATGGAATAGGTTATATTTCATCAATAGACCTGAACAAATAATGCACCTATGAATACAATGATGGATGAAGAAAATGATGTAGAGGGATCTCTAGATCTGAAATGACCATGTATTGTCTAGATCTGTTTATGAAATGTTTAGATCTGTGATCTGGCAAATCTTTGCTGAAGTAAAGGAGGAGATCTGAGTTATCTGTTCTGAAGAGCTGCATAGTCCTGAAAATTTACAGATTTATACGCAGGTTCGCTTCAGAAAAAGCACGTGCATACGCAGGTTAGTTTCAGCAAAAGCACGTATGGAATTTGAGATTAGTTCTGAAATATGTGCAGATGTATACGCAGGTTTTTTTCTGTGAAAGCGCATATATACGTAGGTTCAGTGAAGTAAAAGCGCGTATGGAATCTAGGGTTTTGCTGAAGTATGTGGATTGAAATATCTGATCAATTTTACTGTTTTACTGCTCTGTTAATGATGTATTCATACAGATATGGGGTTTGAATGCTGATTATGATGATTGAAAGATCAAGTTGTTGGTTGATTGGTTGATGATTCAATGAATGAATTGATGGGGGTATAAGTTTCAGTTTGATGTATGTTGAGCTTAAATGTGTGGAGTTGGATCCAGTATGAAAATTGATGAAACGTGGTCCACAGTGGTGTTGAGGGTCGAAGCCTTCAGTGAGGGGGTTGTAGCTCCCTTCCAGTGGTAGCTGGTAAACGAGAGCAGGGGGTAGTAGCTCCCTTCCAGGAGAGGCTGGTAAACGAGAGTAGGGGGTAGTAGCTCCCTTCTAGGAGAGGCTGGTAAACGAGAGCAGGGGGTTGTAGCTCCCTTCCAGGAGAGGCTGGTAAATGAGAGAAGGTTGTAGCATTCTCGCAGTGGGTGTCGTACGTCGGGTATGAGTCTGCGCCAGTACAAAATTGTAAGAAGTTTTCTTTATGATAAATATTGAAGACAAAGACGACAGCAGCGGTGGTTTTCTCCCAAATTGGGTTTCCACCTTAAATACTGGTGTTCATGTGTGTTGCTTATGTGTGATGGTTTATTCTATTATTACTGTACATACTAAACATCTGATGAATGAATGATGCAATGATCTAAGTAAATAATTAAATGCATAATAAGATCTCTGGACATACACAACTTTTCTTAAGGATATCCACGTGTATACGCGAGTTGGGTTCATTAAAGTAGTGTATGGGTTTAAGAGAAAGAAAAAGTAAAAATTTTTCAGTCAGCTCTAAATACTGATTCACCCCCCCCCTCTCAGTATTTTTCCCAACACTTTCGCATAGGTGGTCTTATGAAAACCCCCCTTTGCAATATTCATTTTGTAGTAACTAGAGAATCCATCAATTAACGAGTAAGCCTCTTTTCCAACCATGTTCTCTAGTATCTTATTAGTAATGGGAGTAGGGATAGGATCATGTGCACATGAATCATTTAACTTCTAGAGGTCTACATAATTTTTTATCTCTCTTGTCTTCTTATTCTGGAAAACCATTAGGCTTATTCACTCGGATTCTTCTACGGGCTCGATAATTCCTTCTTTAATCATTTTTTCTAACTTCTTCTTGACGTTCTCTTCATATACTGGGTTCAGTCTATGGGGTCACTGTTTTACAGGATTAGCCTCAAGCTTCAATGAAATTATTCTATCGCCCAATTCTTTGACAATTCCTTTCATTTCCTCGAATGTGTTGGGGAACAAATATTAGTACTCACACAACATATTTGAAAAAATTTATACCATTTCATCATGATCCCAATAGTCCCCTATCATCCACCTTTTTTCAATTTTCCTTTGTCCCGATAGTCACTTTCCTGGTTTTAATACGCCATATGTACTCAAATTATTGTGGTTTTGGTCCAGTCACTGGACGTTCCCCTTCAAATTTTGGAATCTTTAAATTTATAGGATCATCATGATCCTCTCGCAGTTTTGATACATTATAACATTCCATGAACTCATGTATCTATTATGAATGCTTGTGCAAGACACCACGGCACATCCTTCTATACCATTTCCTTCATTGGTAAAAATATTTTGTTGCAATACGTTCAGAGCCTCATTCTAAAGGTAGCTTTAAATATATATGCCATGTCATTCCATTCGTTTGTCCCTCTGCACACCTCCAACTCAATATACAAGTTCATGGCAACAAGATCTAGTGTATGTAAAAATATTTGTACCAAGTGCTACTGCAGCACACGTCCTCTAGTACATGTTGCAACACTCTTCCATTCCTGAGTGTTTCTCTCCTGGGACCCTAGAATTGGTTCCAAATCTGATGCACAACAAATTTATCCACTGTTACCATCCCACGATTTAACTCTTGTTCATAGACCACCATCTGGCTAGGGTTGTGCACAGTGCAATGTACAACATGAGAATCCTTTTAGGACTTGGTACCTTATCTTCAAAATCTTGCACAAAAATGTTTATTTTAGACAACCCATCAAAGCAGGTGCTTATGCACCTCAATTCCTATCTAGAGCACTACTCTGGTGAGGTGCAGATACCTTTGAGTGCTAACCTCATCCAATATATATTTTCATTTTTCCAATGCCTCTTATGAATCAGAAGTCCAAGACCCTACACTACACTAACGTTTTACTCCATGAGCAGTAGGGTTCACATAATCCTTACAACATGATTTCACGTTGTAAATTTTGTCCAATTCTTCCAGGACCAACTCTCCTTTAACTAACTGAATTTATTGGTCCCCTTCCCATGGGTCCAAAGGCACTATAACTTGAACACATCCTATTTCAAAAATATTCTTTCTCTTTTTCAAGTTAATAATTTCCTGATTATCAAAATATGAATGAATACCTGATAGAGCATGGTGTGGATTGGTGTCATAAACAATCTCTTTCACTTCAAAGTTATTAGTACTCATAGCACCATCAATATCTACTGGTACAACAATTAATATACCAGTTAGGAAGATACGATGATGATTGGCTAGTCTTAAGTGAATATGAGACCATGTAAACTTGGGCTTCCCTATCATTTCCTAGGTACTCTTTAGAAGAATATTCACATCATAACCTAAGTCCAATATGATATTATCTATTTCATAACCACCCACCTATGTTCCAAACCTGAATTCCTTACTCTTCGTTTTCTTCTATGCTACATGATTTATTGTGAGTGGAAACTCTTGCGTGGAAGTGAAATTAGTCTCCTCTATGCACTTCTCCACCATGCGCTTGAATTTTTCTAGTTCCTGTTCACTTCTCAGCAGCTCAATACAACTCTACAATAAATTCTTAAATGGGCCTTCCTCTATCATAGATTCTCTATGTCCAATGTCATCGTAGACAACTAGCATCACAACCTCTCAAAAAATATCTAGTCTTTCCCATTTTGTAACGACCATCTAACTTTTGTATTCTTTGTGTATTTCCTTCTCTTCGATGCTGGTCAACTTTGGAGGAGGTTCAAAAGCCTTTATAACACAATGCTACTATTGATCTCTTGTTTTTTCATTATCTTATCTAGTTTTGATACTTCCTTAGGTTTGTGCCAACCCACTATTAGGATCTATAGGGATCAACTTCTATCATATGTACATTTGACCCTCTCTTGTCTTTCCATTTGAAAATAATTAGAGGAAATTTCATCCTAAAGTGCCCATAATATATTCATGTAATTTCCATTTCATAATATGTAAACCAATCAAAATCCTTCAAATTTAAAAATATGTACATGTAAATATTTTGGCGGGAAAAGAAGAAAAAATACTTCTTCTAATTGTATTTTTGGCTTATCTCCTTATAGGTTCACTCAATTTTCAAGTGTAGACACTTTTTGGATGAAGAATTAAATTCCACATCTAACGAGTACCCATTATTCATACTTTTGTGAAGACCCATATTGATAAAAATTGAAGATACATTAAAAAAACTTGTTGAACGCACTTTTTTAATGTATCTTAATTTTTTATTTGTGTGGGTCCTCTCAAAAGTATACATAATCGGTACTCGTTGGATGTGGAATTTTATTCTGCATCCAAAGAGTCTCTACAATTTAAATTTGAGTAAACCTATAAGGAGATAAACCGAAAATACATTTAAAAAAAGTAGTTTTCTTCTTTTCCCTCTAAAATTCATAAATCTTATTTTGTTATTTTGATTATTATTATTTTTATCTTTCCTTAGGAGGCCACTTTTAGGATGAATTTCCTCCAATGCAATTGTGGTAATTTCTTAGTTGTTTGATCCAGTTCCCCGCAGTATGTACGTGTACAACATGGATTAAGTCAATCCCTTGCAAGGTTTCCTTTATGTCCACAATTATAGAAAATGAGAGGTTGTTGACCTCTTCCAAATCCTCCTCTTCCTCTTGTTGGTCCTCCTAGAAATCTAGTCACTATTCCCTATCCTTCGCCAAGATTATTGTACTATCCAGTCTAATTATATCCTAGCTTATTGAAGCATGTTTTCACAAATTTAGTCCCTCTGGGTCCCTCTACCCGAAATGAGTCAAATGCTCATTCACGCATCAATTCTAATGTGCAGAAATGATGTATATAATGTCCCCACGAATTGGAGAAATAAAAGAATAAAGTCTATGAAATTGCCTCATACTTCTACATCATCAAGAAATTTTTGGGGTGTGACCCCATACTCGACAAACTTCACACCACATACCTTGACCCCTCTTTAGCGAATTAATTGTTGCATTTTCCATATGATTAATCAACAACATGCAATCTTTTATGTGGTGATGTTCTATATGAATAATGGTACACCACACTTACCATTTCTTCTCTTTCCCCTTAGTTAGATATTGTAGCTAAAGAGTCAATGTTTCCAGCTGACTCTATACCTGTGCCATACTATTATTTTCTCTTCTCCCTATTGGAAGAGCCTCCAACTTCAACACAAGCTCCAATGCCTCCAACTGTGACCCAATTTTCTGATACATCAAAGATATCCTTATATGAATAAGAAGACTAACAATGAACCATTCTTTCTACTATGCATCTAGAATCCTAAACATCAACCTATTCTTCAAAATATTAACTCTTCAGTTGAAATCGTATATTTAATCGGCTAAACCCTGCTTAATCTACTTCATTTCAGTAATGCATTGGGATTTGGATTTTATCTTATGAAATTCTCTAATAAAATTCTTCTTAATATCGTTCAGTGACCTTGTTTAGCTAGTTGGATCTGCGCTCTTTTACTTCATGTACCATGTGAATGTGCAGTCCCTAAAGGAAGCCTCGAACTATGCAATGTTTTTTGCCTCATCCAAGACCAATTTTTTAATCCAAATTACCTCACAAATAAATAATTTTTGTTGTGGATCCTAATTTCCAACACTATGGAACATAAGAATCCTCAGTTCTATGAGTTCCATCATTCTATGTGTAGTAGTCCCCGATTAAGTTCTTTTGGTGACACTTACTGCACCATTAGATGACTATGCATTGGTCTGCACACTAAACTGAACCTAAACACACTATTACACTCTGCATACAACTTGGAAAACTCCACTACTACTAGTACCTCCACCCTTTTGACTACAATTACCTTCTACACTATTCATTACAATGAGCTGAGTACTTACCTTTATATTTGTAGAAGCAGGCAGAGTCATAGGTTTAACACTAGGCATGGTCTCACTCTGTTGTCCAAGGTTCGTAAAGTGCATGTTGCATTGATTGAGATCTTTTTATTCCTCTACTTTAGTTCATGGGATATTGAATTTCATTCATTTGTAGCTATGATCACTTTTTCTTCTCAAATTTCTCTAATGGCCTTTATTTGCCCCTCTCCCTAGGATTTTCCTAGTGGCCGACATTGACATTGACTGGCCTCCTCCCACATCACTCCATAGAAACCTTCATCCAATCCTTAATGTGCCACCCTTTATATATTTTGCCTCCATCTTACCCCTTCACATTCACATCCATGGTCTCATATCTAGCTTTAGTCTCCACCACAGTCTCCCTATGATTATTCCATCCCCCCTTTTCTCAAACCGCCCTTTGGTTCTCCCCTACTCTCCCCTTGGTGTGTAAGCAGTTCATGCATTCAGGTGTTCTGAATCAATGGGAAAAAAATTCATAGCCACATAGTAGAATTTTAATGGATAATGGCAGTGACCATATCAATATGCATCAGAATCCCTTCAGGAATTTCGTTTGTGCTACACTATAGAATAATTTCACTTCTAGTATGAACTCAAGAATATATCCCTCTAGGAAACTCTAAAAAAAGAAATCGACAACACAACAGATCTTGCTACTTACCATTTGCAACTGACACACCTCCTATCAAATACATTTTCTTGGTCCATCGTGGTGATATGTTGGATTATTATCCTTTAGGAGTTGGAGCCAACCTATTATAATATTGGGGAATTGTCCAAATAAATATTCATGAAATTCACTAAACACATACTTCTACAACCATTTCTCTGTCTTCAATATCCCACCTCTGATTTATTTTGCTGCAAATTCATGCTCCTTCTACTTAAACCATCGAATAATTTCTTCCTTGGTGAGATTCCATGGGTTCCACATCTATTTCATAGCGCAATTCCATCAAAAAATTATCTTGGTCCTAGAAATGAAACCATGTTTTGGTGCATGCTATTCTTACATACCTAATATTTGTTGCGCAGTTCGGCCAAAAATCTCGCTCAACACCATCACTTTCAAAACCACCCACTAAGTGGATGGTCTTACTCGAGGTGATATGGGGGACTACTAGAACCAGGTTTATATATTCATATGAGATTATTGTGGCTCAATGATACCATATCTTCATTTTATCAAGTGGGATTCCAGACAACTACCGAATAGACCATTAATAATGATTCTGAGACTATGTGTCATGCGATACTTCATAGGTTCTGACATAAGATGGTCAATGTGTTGTTCATTACCCACAACATTTATGGCCAAATCATTTAATTTCCCTTAGAAACCCTTCAACTAGCATTGAATTAGCTTATCATTCAACATACACAAGATTAATGTGATAAAGATATAACAATGATATTAAATCTCTCAACCATATGTGATATTAAGAAATTCAGTTTCTACATTATATCTTTAGGCAACCAATAAAAAAAATAGTAGTAACATAAAGATAACACATTTATGTGTGAGCATATATGGGGAAATCCATAGTTCTTTCCATTATTTCAGCATAATAAAAGGTACATAGGTGAAACACGCTATAGTGGAAATCATTAAAACACAACTCACCCATTGTACAATATTTACTTTCTGCATAGTACAACAACTATTACAATGCAAAAACACACTTGTTGGCTTGAGGGGTCTTGACCTAGGTTCAGAGGTTAATGTTTGCTAAAAAAACCCTATACTACTAGCCCTTTCGGAAATGACCTACTTGCGTAGGCCAAAGTCTCACCCGAAGCAATATGGGAGGGTGCTAGAACCAGGTTTCCACACCTTGAGAGAGAGTAGGTAAGTCGAGGTAGATTTGTGTTCACAACTTATCAGATTCACACAGAGTAAGTCTATTCACATGATTTTACTAGTATAATCAGTATGAAAAAGCTATTACCATTCACAGATCTAATCAATACCTTCGCATCCACGTGCGTATCAACAATTACTAGCGCATAAGATCATAAATGCAGCTATAGATACATTCGTAGCATAAACATATAGCACAGAAGTATTCGTAGATTAAATAGATACCATCACAGAGCATTTACAGATATAATTATTTAAAAACATAGATATATTCGTAGCTAAATAACCATCACAAATACACTTCATCCATAAACATCATTGATCGAGATAACACACCGATACTTTAACAATACATTGTATTCATTAACATTCAGATCCACTTACAACCAAAACCAGCTTGTGCACACAGCCTAGTAGGGTCCGCTAACAGCAGGACTGAGGATCTCCGCACACACAGCCAGCAGGATTCCTTACCCAAAACAACCCAAAACAAATCTAACAATTTTCACGTAGCATTAGTCTTAATTCATCCCTACTTCTAGACTCAAACTATCCATCTATTTATATCAATACAACTTGAGCTATCATGTGGTCTGAAAATCATGGTTTGCGGACTCTGAGTCTCCCCTTTGACAAATTACAATGCATTTAGAGCTTTGAGCCACCCAAAAACCCATGCATTAGACTAATTAATAAAAAAATATACAAAATTTGCAACTTAGGGAGCCTCGTTCCAACAGGCTCCCAACACAATCTTCTGAATCATCTCAAGTGATTGTGGCCATGGGTTCTCCATCTTTGCATGCAGCTGCTTGATTGCCTCAACTAGTGGGGGAAGCACACCTTCACTTTGCACAATAGAATTCTGAGCTATCTCCACCAACTTTTGTGAAGTTGGGCCTTCGGTAGCAATAGTGATGTTTTCCAACGTCTAGTTCAGTTGCTTGACTGCGATGTCAACATTTTCAGAAAGCACACGGGCCTCATTAGCCCATGGCTTAAGGTGATCACTCAAAGTCTTCTTTCATTGCCGAAGGGCTTTCATGTCATCCCTGATTAAGTGGCTGGTGCGTAATCATGCCAATCGTTGAGCGGGGACCAGAGTGGTTAGTGTAGCCTCCATCTGGTCAAACTCTTCTTCTTTCTGATGTAATGCTTGGTTTATTTCGTGGAGGATAGGGTCGCGCTGCACCTTGTTCCATAGCTGCATAGAAGTTTCCAATATTTCTGCACCCTCAGTGATCTGACTTGTAATGACATTTGTGGCCTTTGTAACCAGCGCATCATGCTGGGCCCATACCTTTGGTGGCGTTTCTAGCTGTAACTTGGCCTGCAAGACCACAATCTGTTGTTCCATCTCCATCTTGACTGCCTAGATCTTAGTCCTTGAGGCCTTTAGTTCTGCGACCAACCCTTAAATATTAGCCTGGTGGGTGGAAAAAGTAGGGATATCCTCGCTGAAGTCCATGCAGAGCCTACTAATGAGGTGTCTAACTCCTGGCCCCCTGGCCGCACGTGAGGGTACATGCAACTCATGCCCGAGACATTTCTCAAGATATTTTTCTTCAATTGTCTCCGGCTTCGCTTGTATGGAGTTGTCGGTGCACTTAATGGTTCTCTATGTCGACTTTTGAACATGAACGCGTGAAGGATCCGCAATGGTTCATACTAAGAAAAGGATTCCAACTGTACCTCCACGTAGCCCTAGACTTTCACCATAAGTTCGTGACTCGCAAGTGGGTTGCGCCAAGAGAGGAAGTAGCTTTCATCGTATTGATTTTCATCATGACCGATCATTGTTGGGGTCGACCTATCTTGAATCATACCGGGTCTATAATGTATCAACCTTGAGTCATAGAAAGCACCTGAGTTTGGGGCCTAGATTGTCTCAACTCGTTTTTCTGTTGTTCTTCGAGGGCCAGCCATTTGTCTTCCGCGCTCGTGGTGACTCCATCTACTATCTTCTCTAAGTCCTCCTCCATTAGTGTAACTCGGTGTCACGTTTGGTCCTTTTCGACCATGCTACTTCTTTTGTGGCCCTTTAACAGATCACCGCTCGCTTGTTCCTCAAGGAGTTAGCACCCATCGCTCCAGACTCTTCTCGTCTCGCATCCTCGTTGCAAATCCTTCGTGACACCGTCTCCACTCCCTTCCCGTACTTTTTCCTTGCCGTGAACTCTTTGGGATGCCGGTTCCACTCTTCCCAAAGATCCTTCGTAATTTTCCCAAATTTTAGCTTGAAGATAAATGGAACATTAGAGTTAGCAATGTCTTTTAGACGGTGAATAAATGGGTAGGAAGGCCCATAAGTCTCCTAAGAAGGAATAAAAACACTTCAAGTGTGAAAGGAGACCATCTTTGTAGCTCAATAAAACACCTCCATGTGTGAAAAGGGCTAATATCATGTTGATTCAGTCTACTTTGACCAAGTCAACATCGTAGATGTGGAGGAGTAGGAATCAAGGAAAGAATAATGCAGTTTTGGAGGGAGATGAATCTCTTGATGGAAATGACCTAATTGAGTGGGGCCAAGGGCAGGACCGAGTTGTTGGGGCTTCCCATGCAACCAACGTGATGAGAAGCAAGAACTGTGAGTAGAAAAATGCTCTGCCCCTCGATCCCGCGATTTGCGAAGATTTTCAAGTAATTCATTGCACAGAATGGGGAGCACTGAAGAAGACCACCTTTTGCGCATCATCTTGAATGCTAGAAACAAGGTACCCATCCGGCGTACCGGGGTCATCGATGGTGCCGATCATGAATCCCCGAGTGTCTCCGCTCCAATATGGTAATCCTCGCACACCTCGTCGTTGATATTTTGCTCACACGTTTTCCCAACGCGAGCATAGGGGTCCGGCTCCTCTCACAGACCATTAATTTGATGAATAAGCATAAGATTAATGGGGACTACACGGATCCACAAGCTACCATCATGGACCAACGCAAGCAATTGGCGCACAAGTCGGTTTTTAATATTGTAGTGGCCAAAATGGGGCATCCTCACTAGGTTTAAGAGCCTCAAACAAACTAACCTATGCACCCAACACATGCAAACTATATTTATCCTGTCATCTTCCAATACCCTTTCGAGGTACAGCTCGGGTGCCATCTTAGGGAGGGCTTCCGAATTGGCCAGGTCATGGTTGTCTAATTTGACCTCACAGAGCTTGCCAAAGGGTTCTCCAATGATGGGGACGGACCCACGCTAGTGGCATCTCGAGATAGGTGCACAAAGCCATCGAGATTCTTCGATGCATGTTGAGTGGCCCGCTGGTCGAACAAAGGGTGGTAGCCAATTGATTGGTTCGGCTATCTAGGCCTCTTCATGAGAAAATAGAGGTCTCTTTACTGGGTTAGGTGAATGTGCCTGGGGCACTTCCCATGGGACTTAAAATTATAAGGAGAGATGTGGGGATTTACCCCAGCCCATTTTGCGGGTTTCCCTGACCCTTGCACTTTTTCTTTCCCCTTCTGCTTTCCCTTTCTTAGCGTAGACATAACCTCCTCAACTTCGGGGTGGAATTCCAGTACTTCCTCAGATTATTGCTCTATCAAGACCACAGTCTGTGAGGACTCAATAGGATTAGTTGTCATCATTTTGGCACAGAAAATGAACTTAGGGTTGCTACTATCAGAGGGTGTAGGACGCCCAGACATTAACGGAGTACAATAGACACAGACTTTCTCAAGGTGAAAACTCGCAAATCACAACTTGTACAAGAGATACAAAACCCTATTCTGATGTATCCTTCTACTTTTATATCTGTGGGATAAAAAAATGTGTGGATGAGGCTCATCAGAAACTTACCATCAAGTAAACGGTAAAAAATCTTCAGAAATCGCCTCATTAATTTTCGGCCGCCCGTTCCTTTCAACGGTAAATTTTTCCTTTTACCCAGACTTACTATTCCAATGGCTATTTTTCGCACCTCATGTGCACCCAGTGCACCCCTATGCTCCCAGCATACCTTTTGTGCTCTGAGCACACCCCTGTACTCCCAGCGCACCTCCCTGGGCCTCCAAACCTGCGATCGATCCCTGTGCATGCCAGGGTTCTACCTATAGTAGTATTCCTTTGTGCCCGTATTCCACCCCATATATCTACTTCGACCATATATTCATTTGATCCGATATGGTTTGAGTCAGCTGCCATTGACATATCCGGGTACTATATCACCGCGTAGGGTAGCTAGCTGAACATCCCCTCCATCAGTGATTTATTTTACCATATAGGGACCTAGCTAGTGTTGTCGGAACTTCCCCGGGTGTTTTGCAAACTAGCTGTCATACAATAGGACCAATTCACCCTCTGCAAATGTCTTTTGCCAAATATGTCGATCATGCCATGCCTTATCCCGAGCCTTCTGAACCTACTGATGGAATTAGCAATGAAACAATCCTCCTCCAACACCATAAGTTGTGCTAAATTCTCCTCCATGATATCAGACTCCGCCATGTTCATAAAGGCTGTGATGCACAGGCTAGGAACAATATATTCCATGGGCATAATGGCCTCCTTGCCATAAACCATCCTAAACGATGTCATTCCCCTAACCTTCTTGCAGGTGGTTTTATAGGCCCAAAGAATTGACGGGATGCGCACGTCCCAGTCACTGCAATCGGAATTATAGACCTTAGTCAGTGCCTACTCCTAGATCTTATTAAAAGCTTCTATACCTCCATTTGTCTGAAGATGATATGGGGTGCTTTTTGCGTGGTGGATCCGGAATTCTTCAGTCAAGGTCTGTATTCTTTCATTAAAAAATGCATACCTCTATCCCCCATTAATATCTTTGGACATCCAAACCTCATCAGAATTTTCCCAAAAATGAAGTGCAGTGGTGTCTGTAGTGCAATCCTTCACAACTTATGTCTCAGCTTATCTAGTTACATAATTAGTTGTGGTGATGATGTAGTGCGCATATGTCTTCTTCCCTGGCTGGTTGATGGGCCCAACGAAGTCGATGACCCATTTTTCAAATGCTTGCGGGGCCATCTATGGTTGTAGGGGAATCTTGGCTCTGCATGATGGCCTTCCCTTCCTTTGGCATGTATTGCAGGCTTTGC
This sequence comes from Pinus albicaulis, assembly GCA_034641835.2. Classification (NCBI taxonomy): domain Eukaryota; kingdom Viridiplantae; phylum Streptophyta; class Pinopsida; order Pinales; family Pinaceae; genus Pinus; species Pinus albicaulis. The sequence continues at coordinate 1,463,867,152 of CM076581.1, forward strand.
AATAGTCCTAAGAGTCACTATGCAATGTAGGCCACCATAGCCCAGCTCTTAAGATCTTTTGTGTCGTTGCTTTTCTTTTGTAGTCTCCTCTTGCTACGCCCGTCTCAACTTCTGCTAAGATGGCATGCCATTCATGCTCCAATATGTATCTATGTAGTACTTTGTCAGCTCTCATATTATACAAATGGCCTGCGATGATGGTAAAATCTGCTGCATGGGTTACCAATTCATTCTTCTGTTGTATCGAATACTCTGCGGATACCCTCCCTGTAGTCAGGAACTAAATGATTTCGGCGAAGTGTGCATCAACCACCTTAATTGTGAACAACTGTGCATCAGGAAATCCTTCTTCTAGGTTGGTGGGTTCCTCACCATTCTTGATTCGGGATAAGTGGTCTGGCACAACATTCAACCTTCCTGACTTGAAAATGATTTCAAATTCATATTCTTGGAATAATAGCAGCCATGGAGATATTCCCCCCCCCCTCGAACATAGGCTTATTCATTAGGTACTTCAAAGACGAGTGGTTCATCAAAATCTTGAAGTGCCCTCCTAAAAAATAATTCCGGTATTTTTGCAGTGTGTAGACCATGGCCAACCCTTCACGTTCAGTAGTGGAAAAGTTTCACTCTGCACCAGAAAGTTTTCTACTAGCAAATGCAACTGCATGGTCAATGTCTCCATCTCTAGGTTGCGTAAGGACAACTCCCAAGGAAATTTTCGACGCATCTACATGAACATGGAACAAATTTTCCCTGTTAGGAAAGATGAGAATAGGTGCAGAGACCATCTTCTCCTTGAGTAGCTCAAAGCTCTTCTAATAATCGTCGTCCCAAAAAAACGAAACATCATTCTTTAGCAATTTTTCCATAGGTGTTGTGATCAGTGCATATCCCTGAATGAAATTCCTGTAGTAGCCTGTATATTCGAGTATAGAGCGTAGCTTCTTATTAGTTGTAGGCACTGTGAGATTGATAATAACTGCTATTTTGGTGGGATCAACCATCAATCCTTGTCGAAAAAATATGTGACCAAGCAAGATTCCGAAGGGTACGAAAAATATACACTTCTTGATATTCAGGGAAATCTAGTGCTTTCTATGGGCATGCAACATCAGATGTAGGTTTTAGAAGTGCTTCTTTGAGAACTTGAAGACATTCTAGTCATCAAAATATACCTCCAAAAACTTATGGATGAACTCCTTGAAAAAGGTGACCACCACTTGTGTAAAGATGGCAGGGGCATTCTTGAGTCCAAATGGCATGATCGTATATTGAAAATATCCCCATTCAGTGGCGAACATAATTTTTTTTCGATCCTGATCTGATGGTATCCTGAGAACCCATTCGTAAATGAGTATGCTTCCTGCCCCCCTACGCTATCAAGGATTTCATCAGAGAATGGCGTAGGAAAGGGATCATGTATGCACGCATCATTAAATTTGCATAGTTAAACACAGATCCAAATCTCTCCCTTAGTCTTCTTCTCCTGAACCACCATAGGACTTACCTAATCTAATTGTTAGACTAGTTTTATGATACCTATGGCGAGCATTTTGTTGATTTATTCCTTGACTTTTTCTTTGTACTTGGGGTTCAACCGATAAGGGCACTTCTTCATAGGGTGCACATCTACTTGTAAAGTGATGCGCATGACTCCTAGGTCCCCTGTAATCCCTTTGAGTTCTGAAAAATTTGTCGGGAATAAGTCCTGGTATTTCGTGAGGAGTTCTAAAACTTTTCCTATAGTACCTTCATCCCAGTAGTCCCCAATCTTAGCTAACTTAGGTTGCGCTTCCATTCCAATGTTGACTTCTTGCAGCTTCAGAGGCTTAGTGACATCGATAGTCTGTAGTTGGGGTCCAGCAACTACTCATTCTCCCTCCAACTCTAAGATAGAGATATTTTGCGGGTCTTCATCGCACTCCTCTATTGATAAATTCCAGCAGTTGACAATATCCTGCATTTGTGTCTCCCATGTTGGTGCCCCATGTGCTGCGTACGAGCGAGATTAATCAAATACTAAGGCATCAATATCTTGCAAATATTCTTCGAGTGCCTCCGTTCCTCCTATCAACCCAAATGTCCCTACAAAATCATCCTTCAAGGTTTCCCAGTGGCGGGTGCGCAGGTGTAATTCTATGTCTAAGTACCATGCGGTCGAGATTGGTCCCAAGGCATGGATGAACAGATGGACCCATTCCTCTATATTTTTTTCACCCCATTCTTTCATCCATGTTGAAAAGTGCTCATGCGGGTCTCCTGGCCCCAAGATATTCTTTACGCGTAGGTGAGCCAGAGGTTCGAACCATAGGACCATCATGTCGCGACATTCTTCCCAATCTTGGAATGGCCCCTTATGCATGTCCCACCATCTTGCAAGGGTTGCACACATGGATAGATTAAGGGCCCATAACCTTCGCTCCCATGGGACTTCAACTTCAAATTCTCACAAAAACTCCCTAATACTACCAGAACCATCAAAGTATGGTAGTTCTCTTACCTCTGAGGAGATGCATCAGAAGTTCTTTTTGATTCTAAGACATCACAGTGCAGATACATCATGTAACTAATTCTACCAATTTTTGATCTCCCCATCGGAGTCAGAAAAGCATTCGTTTGTCATTTCCCAGCAGAGCACACCAAGACCCATAGGATTGATCCAATCTTCATCCTAAGTGGTTAAGTTATAGAAGTGATCCACATCCTCTTCTTCATACACTGGTTCTGTATACCTTTCTTATTCTGTAGGGTCTAGGGGGACTATCACCCTTGTACCCTCATTCTCAAATACCATGCTTCTTTTCTTTAGGTTGATGATGCCTCCCATATATATAGCCCAATCTAGTCCTAAGAGAATAGGATAGGGGTTCGCATCTTCCACAATCTGAATTACCTCAAAGTCGGCTCGGACCTTAACTCCTTTAATATCTACCATAATTTTTGATAGCTTTCCCAATGGTATGATATTTTGTTGGTTAGTCATGCACAGTTGGATAGTGGACCATTCCAACTTAGGTTCTCCAATCCGCTGCCAAGTTTTCTTGGGCAATACGTTCGCATCTGACCCTAAGTCCAAGATAACCTGATCCATTTCATAGTCACCAATCTGCACTGTTAGCTGCATTTCCCCATCGGTGCATTTCTTATTCTTGTAAAGTTTGTGCAAATCCTTAACTTCCAGGGGTGGGTTAGTTCTCTCTGCGCAGCTGTCTATTAGTGCTTGCAGATTTTCTACTGCCTTTTGGTTACGTAGCTGCTTCATACAGGCTTGTAAAAATGGTTTAAATTCATCGTCCATTTCCAGGTTCGCCAGAGCTTTTGAAATATGCACCTCATCCTTAGTAAAGTCTTTGCAAGCTGTGACAAAGGTTTCCTTTTCCTTTTGTAGGTCTAGGCTTTCCTGCTTGATAGCTACTTTCTGTATCAGATGTTCACCTTCAGCTTTCTCTTCAGCTCCTCTTGTAGCCATACCACTGCACGTTATGACATTAATACTTGGCCCTTCATCATGTGGTTCCGCCTTAACCCTTTGTACATTCTACATAGCTATTTGCTATCTTTCCTTCATTTTTTCTATCATATTTGGATAGTCTTCAATCACATGGTCAAGTTGTCTACAATAATGGCAAGATTGTCACGTAGGGTTTGGACAGTCCCTCGCAAAGTGTCCTATCTCCCCAGAGTTGTAGTAGATCAATTGTCCTCTTTCCCAACCTATGCCTCCACCCCTTCCCCCTCCCTCGCCCCTAGTTGGGGAGCCTCCTCTACTTGAGGGAGATAGTGTTGAAGAAGGGACAGCTTGTACCCTGTATAGGTTTCCTCGATCTATCATCAAGTCATAGGTTCGGAATTTATGCTCGTCACGCCCCACATAAGAGCAAAATCAGCACCATTGCTGCTTTAGTTCTGGAAAGTAAGCACCCAGATGGGGACAGTGGTTATTATCATGTAGCCCAGCAAACACAACAATTAACACACCATAACCTTGGACCACTTGGCCCTGCAACCTCCTTAGGACACAATCGGCTGGGTCCCCCAGCCTACATGTAATATGCTCGCAGAGGGCACTGATCCTTGGTATGACCGGATACCCTGCATCTTATGCACCATATGTCTGGACTTGTCTCTTTCCCGCGTTCCTCTCCTAGATTATATATTTCTATGTGCATTGCCTCTAGCTATACCTGTATCCGCTGCACCCCAAACTGAGCATCATCCCTCAGCACAACCTCTAGCTTCATAGCAATCTCCAAAGCCTTCTCTTGCGTTGTAATCGATTGCTAACCCATAGGCCCACGCAGGTGAGCTAGCAACATAGAGATAAAACATTCCTTGTGCTACCTATCATCATAATGAAATTACCCATCTCTGATAACCTTCTTCAACCATTGATCAACTTCCCATACTGACTTAGTGGGTCCCTGTCTAAAGTCTTTTAAGTTGACCACTATTTGAGAGTAGGACTTAGGCTTTCAGAACTGTTGTTTTAATGTCGTCTTAATCTCTTGAATAGATGGATCTGCATGCTGTCCTACGTACCCCATATACCAATCTAAGGCCCTTCTTTCAAAGGCAAGTGATAGCTACGCACTCTTTACAACATCAGAATCTAGGTTCTGCACAACCCATATTGATTCTACGACAAACCAAAATCAGTCCATATCCTCATCCCCTACACCCTTGAAGGTAGGTAGCTTCATGTGCGCGGCCATATCATCTTCTGGTGGTGGTGGTGGTAGTATGGGTGAGTTCTTACCCCTATGCTGACTTGAAGGTGGTGTAGCTGGAGGGCTATGCACAATCGATTCTCTTACTAGTTTGTAGACGGATCTATCTCCTTCTTGATTATTTCGATAGTACTTACCACCTCATATGGTACTCTCTCCCAGATCAGAGGTCATTCACTCAGTGTGGTTGCACAAAATGTTTTTTTCACACAACAATATCTTGATTAATAATGGCAATGTTTTCAAAAGCTTACCCTGGAACCCTTTGAAGAACCTTCACTCTACTTCAAAATAAGATATGAACTGATTGACTGCGAATTCTATCATAAATCTTCTCAGCACGCTATCTACCCAGTGATCTACAGTATGGGCGATCATATTCTCAGTCCTTTCCAACTGTTGAATCAATTCTGGTGTCAGCTACACTACTTTCTCATCTGTCTAACACGTCTGGAAATCTACGAGCCTGGCTAACCACTCTTGTAGCTTGTGTGCAAAGGTTACAAGAAAATTTCATATACTTAAGTAAAAATGTACTTATTTTTCCACTTCTTAGCTGTCAGGTTCGCGTTGTGATTCTCTTTTACAGAAAATTCATGAACCTGTCTTTTGAACCACTCTTCAATTTTCACCCTCTCAAGTCTCCGATGGCCTCGTGGCATTACCCGATCTCTTTCTCAAAATAATCTCGGTCCCGGAAATAGAACCATGTTTTGGGTTGAGGTGTCCTGACCCAGGTTCAGAGGTTAAGGTTTGCCAACAAACCCCTATACTACAAGCCTTTTCAGAAATGACCTACTTGTGTAGGCTAGAGTCTCACCCAAAGCAGTATGGGAGGGTGCTGGAACCAGGTTTCCACACCCTGAGAAAGAGTAGGTATTTCGAGGTAGATATGTGTTTGGAACTTATCAGATTCGCACAAAGTAAGTCTATTCGCAAGCTTTTACCAGTATAATCAGTATAAAAAAACTATTACCATTCACAGATCTAACGAATACCTTCGCATCCACATGTGTATCATCAATTACTAGCACATAAGATCATAAACGTAGCTATATATACATTCGCACAATAAACAGATAGCACAGAAGTATTTGTAGCTTAAACAGATACTATGACATAGCATTTACAGATATACTAATGCAAAAACATAGATATATTCACAGTTAAATAACCATCATAGATATTCTTTAGCCATAAACATCATCGATTTGGATAACACACTGATAATATAACAATACTTCACATTCATTAACATTCAGATCCACTTAGAACCAAAAATAGCCTGTGCACACAGCCTAGCGGGGTCCGCACACAGCAGGACTAAGGATCTCCGTGCACACAACCAGCAAGAGTCCTTACCCAAAACAACCCAGAACAGATCTAACAATTCGCACGTAGCATTGGTCTTAATTCATCCCTACTTCTAGACAAACTATCCATCTATTTATATCAATATAGCCTATGTTATCCTGTGGTCTGAAAACTATGGTTTGGAGACTCTAGGTCTACCCTTTGACACATTACAATGATTTTGGGGCTTTGACCCACCCCAAATCCCCTACATTAGACTAATTAATACAAAAATAAACAAAATTCGCAACTTAGGGAGCCATGTTCCAACAACACTTAGCTATAGTACGCACTTCTTTCTCTATACAAATGTTGCACAACAACTACAAACCCATACACATCTAACATCTAACATTACAACTATTGTAACCAAAGGCACAATCTCAAAAACTCTTCATCCTCTTCTAGATAACCATCAAATGGTCTCAGATCATTATTCCTATTGGAATATCCCTCCACGATTCTCCTTGGACTATTTCTTCACCACTTCAGTGATTATTCCACGTCAACTAACTCTTCAGATATTTTCTAACATCCTCTCTCCATTTTCCCCATGTCATTGACTGCCTAGTCAAGCTTTATGAAAATATATACTACTATCTTGTCACCACTCTTTTGAATTACTTCTATTTGCAAATATCTCTAGATACTTCTGCCATGGAAACCTTCCTCTCCTCCACCCAACATCCCCAAAATCCTAACTACCAAATTTATTCACACATGTCCTCGCTTGCTGGAAATTGTTCTCCTCTTCATGAAATTCCTACCTCTTTCCCTCTAGATCCACTATTGTGTTGGATACTTCTCTCCCATGCCACTCTCTTTTGTGTGGCGCCTTGCATCAATAGTATAAAATATTTCAATTTTTTTTTCCTTCAACAATATTTTTTGGGTATTGTGGATCAAAGTGTTGTGGATTTGGGTTTGTAAGAGTTATATAAGTGTGGGAGTAGAATATCTATAAATATGTGGACTGGCTAGATGGATCGATCATAGATCATATCTAAGAAATGTGATTACTTAATAAAAAAACTATTGACAAGACTTTGTTTTATGCATTGTTGTTTGGACAAGTTTGTTTCTACTATTTATTTCTCATAGAGAGATACTATGTATTATGCACTATTGTTTGAGTAGATATTTTTCATATGTTTCCAGGTGAGTATGTGTGTATGTTTTTGTCAGTACTATGTTCTTGGTGTTATGTTTTTGAGGATAGAGTATTCTTGTAGCTGCCATGTATTTTGTATTTCTAGCATATTTTCATTTTCATGTATGGATACAATATTTATGACCAATGTATGTATTTTTTTTGTTACTGAAATTTTACAATGAGATGTAATGTTAAGAAGAGAAAGTGATATGGTATGCTATTAAGTGTGTTGATTCAATAGAAATGTTTTTGTATTGAGTTTGATTAGAGATATAGTCAATGGATCTAGTATGAAAATGAATCAAAGGAGGTCCACAATTATTTGAACACCAATTCCTTCAAGTAAAGTGGTGGCTTGTTGATCAATGAGTAGTGGCTTGCTTTATATTAGCACCTAAGAAATTATTTGGGGGACGATGCCTCCAACAGATTGGCGTTTTCAAATATAGTTGGGAGTTGGTAATTCCAAGTAGGTAGGTGGATGTAGCTTATTGGTTATTGATGCCCCTAGTATATGAGTTTCTACATATGGTTGTGGAAGTCGGTGCTTCCATTGTTTGATAGCTTGGAGTGAGTGGGTGCTCACATATCTTGCAACTTAGTGCTTGCACATTGGTGGGTTCTAGTGGTTGATGTAATGAAAAAATATATCAAAGAATAGGAAGATAACCATTCAATGGTTTTTATCTCTGAAGGGTTTCCAAATAATATTTGGTGTCCATGTTCTTGATGGTAATTTATTTGATGTGCTTCTCTTTTGTTGTAATTATGCATGTGTTTTCTACTATTAATATATTTTGATTCTCATTAGTTAATGATTCATATAATAAAGTAAATTTTTTGGAATTTTTTTTTTAAGATGATCCATATGGAACTATAATGATTCCCGCACTCCCTGCTCAATATATTCAATATTAGAACACCTCCACGACAGATATGAGACTAGGAATTTCCTTTTTATATCTATATCTACAATTTCCACATTTTTAATTGTCCAATTAAATTTGTAAATCCACATTTTCTTCATTTTTTTAAAACAAATGTCATCAATGTATTCCTTTGTAATTTCACCATTGTCCAATTATCTATTCACATGTTTCACCATCTATGGTTTTTCAAATCCTTCTAAGAAAATTAGGAACTTGAATATGATTAGTACACATATTTATTGCATGATATCTAACATGGATAGGAATATTGAATATTTGCATTCATGGTGAGACATCCACACATGTACATCATAAATGTAGCTATGTATTGTGATGGGTGTGTAAAAATGGATGAATCAATGCATTGTCACCAATGTAATCTTATCAAGTTTTCTCATCACCATATGAAATTGCATGTGTCGACAACATCTGGCACATTGATATGGAAAGATATCATTGTTATCAGATGCTACAATGTATTTCATTCACACTAGATAATAATGTATTGTGATGGTAGTGCATATGGGAATGACTCATCACATTGTATTTGGTGCTACTCATATTTTTAAGAGTTGTGTGGCCTAGTCACAATTTGAAAATCATTTAAAATGAACTAACAATAAACATTAGTACCATATAGTAGCACCACATATTAAAACATGTGTATCGAAGTTGGTGACTACATGCAATAATAGATTCATATTCATATGTGTGCTCATGAAATTTTTTAAAATTGAACTTGTTTTGAAGATGCATCGAGGAATGGCTAAGTGAATCATATACAATTCCATCAAACATTGTTGACACATTTTATTGGATCAACACATGCCTCACCCCCATAGTGCATTGACATGGTCTAGAAATAAATTATTTTTAATGTGATTATTCATATGAGTGCATTGGTGTTGATGCTTTTGTCTATAGTAACTACATGGTTGGTTGTGTAAATCAAGGGCACCATAGGTGAGATAATTAAGAAAATATATGCATCACATTGTTTTACATGTTCTTAATGCATCAAACAAAAAATTCAATATTGATGAATATTGCAAAGGGTACCAATGTGTGTGTGTATCTTATCGAGGCTCGCAAAGTGAATCAAGAATGAAAAAAACTGTTATAGGTCAATATGTGTAATTTTAAATTTATTTGAGAATCCTAGAAGAGGGAGAGGGGTTTATTTCCTCATCATATTACTTCTTGGAATCACCTTATTTTGAGTGATGTTGGCCTCCCAATATTCTTTAAGGAAGCTAATTCACTTGGGGGGAGCATAGAGTTATTTCTTGAGTTAGTTCAATGCTAGGATCATGGAATATTACCATTGAATGATTTGTAAACCACCATGGATATTCCATCAAAATGGTTCATCGCAACAAAAATAATAAAATATTGAATTATGTTCTATTAAGTTTCATTTCCTTTTGATCTCATATTCTATAATTAATAGATTTCTACTTAAAATGTATGAAATAGCTTAAATGCAAAAAATATAGAACAAAATAATACTCACACACTATCTAAAACTAAAGAAAAGATCTACATTGGGAAAATTGTTATGGGAAAAAACCCAACTAGAAGATTATTCCCCACGGATCTCTTAGTTGTATATTGAAATATGAAAATATAAGGAAATATGCGCCCTTTGTGGAGTTGCCTAACATATTGTGGCCTTTAAGGCTACTACAAAATCTTATCCTCCTCTATTTTAATTTGTAACTAACCACTCCTAGTTTCTCTTCTAATACATGCTACAAATACAATGACATAAAATGAAAACCCTTTTCTTCCTAGTGGTCCAATATTTAACATAGCTTGATAACCATCTAGGGTTAGGGGTTTGACTTTCTTAAATATTGATGTGATAAGGTTTTGGACCTTCTATAATCTTCTTGAAATTCCAGATGTGGCTAGCACGAAATGTGTGAGTAATGGGGGATCACTTGGTATCCACCTGTACCTTGGTGGTCAATATGGTAGGTCAACTTCTAGGAGGCATAAATTGCACATGCAAGCTGCAACTAAGGAATTTTTCATACCTTTGGAAAGGTCTCAATCAGTAAATAAATATTACAGGTGAGGGCTTGATTTTAAACCTTGTAACACCAAAAAAACATTGTTTGATGCCTTAGACTTAGAAGGTTCAAACCCTAATTTTTTGAATTGGGACCTACCCTCTTAATGACCCTCAAAGCTAATTTATTCAATTGTTTCCACCCAATTAAAAGTATCAAGATAAATAAAAAATAGTATGATTATCCAATATAGATCATTCAAGGTTGGTTCTCATATAAGGCATCAACCCATAGAGGAAGAAAATTACATTATCATTAGGCTATATAGGAAGGGGGGTGGCTCTTTTTGCTTCTCTAATGTGGCACTTGGTATTTTAGGAGAGAGCTTGTTGCCATATGTATAAAAATATGTCAATCTATAAATCATTAACTTGAGTGTTTTTTAAGTCACTAGAGGCCAGCTATTCTCCCATTCCTTTGGAGCTAGGAAGCTTAGGTTCTTATGCCTTATGATAATGGCATTAGCATACCATACCACTTATAGGTAGTGCATTACTTGTTTTATGATACGACATGTAAATAATTTTTTTAGTGACCTAGCTTGATTAGTCAATGCACTATTTTTTAAGGACATATTTTTTTTCCCTAGACAAACAATAATATGCTAGAGGGGAGTCAAATAATTCACTTTTCTTTATATATATATCTATATATCTATTTATTTGTTAGGTTTCTAGTGTAGTCATTATTTGATCCCCACCATCTTAAATAGATGTTTCATATGTCCATGCACATGTGGGATTAAATTTTTCCAAATAAGGTGAGCTAGAGTTCACATGTAGGTAACTAAGTGTATATTTCATTGCTATGTTAGGTAGTGAATATGATTACATTATCAACCTTTGTGTAGTACCCAAATGCAATGATGCACTTGAAAGGGTGTGCAAACATCTTATTTAATATAGTTGAGCCACCAATGCAAAGGGTTAATATTATCATGATGTTTTCATTATTCAAGTTGAGTAATTATTTCTCATATTTAAATGATTTTTAAACTGACGTGGATATTCCACTAGAAAATTCGTCGCAACAAATATGATAAAATATATTTAAAAATATAGATTCTACACTATTACAATTTTATTTCCCTTTAGATTTATAGATGTGTATATTACTATTAATAACATATGCATCTGAATTAAAATTATGGAAAAAATCGATAACAATGAAATAAAATATCACACACACATTTGACACAAGATATGACATGGGAAAGCCTTTCGGGAGAAAAATCCAATTGGAAGGTGAGCCTCCTTTTCTCTCTTTCTTTGAATCGAAATATGGTTTTGAGTACAAATAATTATGGAATATGGCCTATGGGATGCTAAAATGCACAAATACTCTCTATGTGCTCTATCACCTATCCCGCTTTGTTATTTTTTCTTATCTGTGGAAAAAATACACTCGAAAGGATGGAACCCCTTTTCCTCCTATTGGCCTAGTTATAAAACAACCTGATATACTACTGTTGGTTAGGTTTTAGTACCTCAACGCTTCACTACAGGTACAATATATAATATTATATAGTCCTCTTCATCAAAATCACATGGCTATCCCATTTTTCATGAGTAATCAGGGTTGATGTGGCATTATTTCAAATTATTATCGTGAAAACAACATGTTCAACTTTTAAGCAACATAACCCTTTCATAAAAAATCTAATTAATGTGATTATTGTGCCATTGGAAAGGTATTTGTGTGTATAATAGTAAATAAAAGTACGATGATAATTCAGAAAAGTTATACCTTGAAAAAATGACGTTTGATGCCTCAAAAATATCCTGAAAGGATTTACACCCAAATTTTCCAAGTTGGGTCCTTCTAGTAACAAGGGTCCTAAGAGTTGATTCTTATAGTTTTTTCACTTTTAAAGAATTGAGATGGATGAAAAAGATATAATGATCCAACTGGGATCACACCTCCCAATTTTGGGAGGCTTTTGGTTCCCAAAAGCTTCAATACTGAATGAGGTGAGATTGTTTTTCCTCCAGCTTCTCTTAGGTCTACCCTTTAGAATTGCATGGAATTTATCATTTCAACCCAGTCTATTAAAGGTCATGTTACCCCTATATTGTAGTTATGGATCTCTTATGAAAAAATTATCTTCTTTCAAATCTTCTTGAGCATCTGGTGCCGAATCCACCAGAGAAGGTATGACCTTTTCCTCTTCTTGATCTAGAAGGGAAGTATCATAGAGGTTCAAATTGTCTACATTTACAACTGAGTAAATGAGAATATGTGGTGGTAAACTGATTCAATATGAATTATCACCCACCTTTTCTAGTATCTGGAAGGGGGCATACTATAGAGCCTTGATTTTCTTACCAGGCCCCTCTATCCTCTCGTTGTTCAAATGCATCCATACTCTATCTCCAAACTTGAATGGTTTCTATAGTCTATATTGATCATGCCTATCCTTATATTTATCCTATCACTTCTACAGTGTCTCTTGTACATGTATATGTATCTTCTTGTTCTTCTCTATAAAAAATTTAGCATTGAAGGATCTCCTATAAGATCTTCCCTTACTCCTCCTTGATTCCCTTATGCAATGTCTAAAGGTGAAGGAAGAAAATATCTAAAACAAGTTTCAAATGGGGAATTTCCAATAGAATTATGGAATTATCTATTGCAATAAAGTTTTATATATACCATATTTTCATCCAAGGTCTTCAGATGCTTCTGATTATATCCCCTTAGTAGTTACACCAAAGTCTCGTTGAATACTTATTTCTGTTCATCTTTCTATGGATGTAATGTTATATATCTCTTCAAATTTATGTCCATCTTCTCCCACAATGTAGTCTATAATACACTCAAAAGTATTGTGTCCCTGTCTAAAATGATGCTCCTTGGTATCCAAAAGTGCACCCAAACCTATCCAAAGAACAAGTTTGATACATATTTCCCATTGATGTACTTTTTATAGGACATCACAACTAACATCTTTCTAAACCTATTAACTACCACGAACAAGTAGTCGTGTCCCTTCTTGTTTGTTCGTAAACCTACCGCAAATTCCATGGAAATTCTCTCCCAACAAAAATTGGGTACAAGAAAGGGATGATATAGACCATTTTTATTATTTCTAGGCTTGTTGGTACAATAAAGAATGCATCCTCTTATGAAATTATATATCTTCTCTTGCATCTTTGGCCAATACACATACCTCTACAAGTTGACCATGGTATTACCTACACCAAAGTTCCCTAAAACTTTGGAGGTGTTATCCTTTATAATTTTCCACAATCACTCACATTTAAGAAGACATATCTAGTCAAGCCTATAGAGTAACCCATATTGGAGATGGTAGTCAATGTTGTTGTCATCATCATGCACATGACTTTGAATCTACAACTACCGATGCATCCCACTAAAGTCCTCACTCTGAGTATGCCTCTTTGTATGTATCATGGGTGAATGGATCCATGTGCATCAGAGTTCCAAAATTTGTGATCTTTCATGTGGAAGGCATTATAAGCATATTGGGTGACGTTTTTTTGCTTCCCCTCTTGTAATTAATCGCTAAATGAAACCGTTGTAGAAACCATATCCACTTGTAATGCCCAGTCTATTGTAGCTTACTGTGGGCCTACAGGTACTATGGAAACTGGAAACATGTGTGTATTACTATCTCCTTTCCCATAAGATAGCTCTTGCACTTCTTCATAGCTTTCATGAGGGCATAGATATCATTTTCATAGGTATTACTATCTCCTTTCCCATAAGATAGTTCTCTAAATTCTTCATAGCTTTGATGAGGGCATAAATATCATTTTCATAGGTAGGATAGTTAATAACTACTCAATGAAATAATTTAGAATGACAACATACAAGTGTTCCTCCCTACATTAAGACTACTCCACTTCAAAGGGTTGTTTCAAGTTTGGTAATGCTATAAATAGTGCTTGAATAATCTTATTTTTTATGTTCTTGAAGCCAATCTGTTAACGATTTCCACATTAAAAACTATTTCCACTTACTATTATTGGGTGGAGTGGTGCTACTACTACTATAAACAAGGATAAGAATTTCCTCAAGTATTGTGATACCCTAATGAAACTTATAACCCAAGAAACATTAATAGGAACCAACTATTTCATGATGGCCTCCATCGTGATAGGATCTATCTTCAGCTCTCCTCCACTTGTCACATAAAAAATATACTTCAAATACTATTGTACAAACTCACACTTCTTTATATTTTCCTGTAGTTGGTGCTTCGTTAATGTCTACAACACCTACGTCAAATGTGAGATGTGATCCTTCTAGGTATAATTGTATATTTATATATCATCCAAATAGACAATAAATAATTAATCTATAAATTGGTGCCATACAACATTCATTAATCTGATAAACACAATTGGTGCATTACATAGGCCAAATGGAATGAGTAACCACTCATACAAACCTTTCCTAGTTTTGAAGGTGGTCTTCCAGGTATCTTGTTTTCTAACTCCAACCTGGTGATATACAAAATTTAAGTTGAACTTGTTGAGCTATTTTTCTTACTACAATTGATCCAACATATCATGTATCCTAGGTAGGGGCACTTTTTCTTAAACATGATCTTGTTAAATTCACTGTAATTTATACACATTCTCCAAGTTCTATCCTTATTTGGCACAATTATTATGGGTTACCCACATGGTGATGTACTCGGTTGAATGGAACCCTTCTCTAGTAGTTGTTGAAAATTTTTATTCACCTCACTTGATTCTATAATAGACTTACTATATATCCTAATGTTTTGAAATGAAGAGTCTGGAAATAGTTGGATCTTGTGGTCAACTTCCATATTAGGTGATAACCTTTTAATCTCTAGGAACACATCCTTGTATGCATGTAGAAATACTTCTAGTTGATTTTTCAATTTCCTTATAAACCCCTCTAGGGGTGCCTTACCTCTTACTAACTCTTCTACAGACTGATTTTCTCTTAAAAACAATAAACCATGCTTCTTGCTAAACTGATCAATTTCTTGGCTTGGTTGGCACTTGCCAACGAAATTTCGACTTTCCTTTGTGCACATTGATGGTGAAAAATTTTCCATCTTTGACACGTCGATACTAGTTGGCTTTTCACATGAATATTGCATCTTGCATGTACATGTAGGGACTTCCAAAACATGAATACATAGAAATTAAGGGCAACCACATCTAGTTATACTTCATCAATAAAATCAACACTAATAGAAAATATAATTTTGCATTGTTTTGTTACCTTTAGCTGTGCATCCTTATTTACCCATCCCAGTGGATATGGGCTTCAATGACCATGAAATTCCAACACAAACCTCTTGGATAGATCTATTTCAGTGATATTTTACTACAATCATAAGTCAAACATAGCAATAATCTTGGTATTTTTGACTTGTATCTTTATATGAAAGAGTTTGATAATTTATTTCTCTTCTTATTATTGAAGGTTATTGACATTCCCCTCATTCTGTATAGATCTACATATGATATTATTATCCATGTATGAAATTATTTCAACTTGGTTGCTCCAAGAAATGGTCATGAGATTCTTCTTCTTATTGTATTTTTTTTCTTTCTTCAGGTTAAGCTCTAGATGCAACTTCTAGAACTTCTCTTCTATATGGATATCAATGGTGGAGTGGTTGAAAGACCTTTGCATTCATGTGTTGTGGCTGTCGTATTTTTATCTTCCCCCCTTTTTTCTTCTTCTTCCCCTCAGAAGTTATCTATTTCTCCTTCTTCTTTGATCCACTTAGTTTCCCTTTCTTCACGCCTATGTTTTCTAGGTATTATGCATGTACACAAGTCTCATCCATTGATATGGGCTTGAACAATATCACTTGCTCCTACAGATGGTGGTGTAGACCTCCCAAATATTTAAGCAATACATTTCGGCTGTTTGGGGAGATACTTAACATCATGTCTATATTTCTAAACCTTCTGGTGTACTCCTTCATTCTTTTCCCTTTATTTTTCTTGAAGTAGTGCCACTAGATTCACTAGTACTCTTCATACCTAATAAGGTAAAACTATGAATTTATGAGGGCTTTAAAGTCCTCCCAGTTAGTCACTGGAGGCTCTCCCTCAAAAATCAAGGTCTCTAGGTGGATTTCCCACCATGGTAGGGAATGACCTTCTAATTTTAGCTTCACAAATGAAATATTTTGTTCTTCCTCAATTTTATGGAAACTAAAATACACCTCTAGTTGTTGCAATGAGTGATTTAGCTTCAAAGAATTGATCTAAATATGGTATGAATTGACATAAAAATTTCCTTCCATTTTGAATAAGGGGTATGAATGATTGATGGCACTAAAACTAGGTTGATATATTTTTAGTCCTTTCTTTGGTCGGTCCTTTATTTCTTTCTGATCTCTTGATATGCCCCCTAATTTTTACTCTATATTATAAGTCCCATGTACCCACCCCTCCCATAATAACCAAAATTCACGAGCTCGCTAAGGTAAACATGAGATGAAATCTATTTTGTGAGAACTTATTTCTAAGATTAAATTATGGAAAATGGGGTCCACATGTCCAAAATTGGTTGCAATTCCCAATGACACACGATTACACTGTTATCTTCCAATTTGACCTAGCAATATTTATTTTAAATTTCGTCTCCTTAAATTTAATGAAACTATTTTTAGATATTTTTTGGGGGTTCTAAAATTACAAGGATGTTTTGAGGGCCTACACGATGTTTTCAGGGAAAACAGAGAGACCATAAAAATGTGAGACCAATTTGAATCTCTCTTTTTGGCCTCCTTGTGGAGATATTTGAAATGAGGCATTGTGATAGTCAAATGAAGGTTGTATACTGAAGTTATGACCCCAAGAAGTTGAAGGTTTGAATTATTCATTTAGAAAAACACTTTTTGTACATAGCACCTATAGGCTATAAGTACATATATGTTCATTAATTCAATAATATCACTATAGAATCATAATTGACACAATGAAAAAGATAAAAATTCACTCTGAACACAAAAATTGACCTAGACTGATCGGAACATACTACGCACTTCGTTAAACACATGGAAAACATGTAAACTACAGGTTATACATGAATTTATGAATACATGGGTCTCATATTGATCTAAAAAACATCAAGAAGGTTTGTTTCCCTCTCATAATAGTTGTGATAACATCTATCACGTAATGGATTCAATACCCATTAATTTACCAATCAAAAAATTATGAGCGCCATAATTAAAATCTATCATAAAACCATGCTTATAACCAAAATAATAATATGGATAGAATAAACATAGAAGGAACATCATAGAAAGTAAATTTTCTGATAAAATACAAGAGGAAAAGAGCTCTTATTAACATATGCAAAATCCAACCAATTCAGGTACTTCTATGTACCACAAGACCATATATTGGGCTAAACCAAATATCTCTTCACCTAATCACCACCATGCCATATTCCAAGAAATAATGTGGGATCTCATGGAATAAACAAAAATAACCAAACCAGGGCTTCTTGAGGAAAAACCCCCTTAAATATCAACTAGTGATTCCACCTCATTATCAGACATCACTAATCCTCAGTAGATCGATCTCTACCCAATTTGTCCAGGGCTCCAAAGTGTTTTTTCCAACCCAACTCCTGGACTAGTAACACAACCCACCAAGGGCTCCAAAGCGTTTTTCCAACGAAGTTTTCCAGGACTAGTAACTCAACCCAAGTTATTCCAGGGCTTCCAGAACTTTTTTCCAACCAAGGCACTAAGAAATAATAACTCAACCTACGACCATGAGGAACATGAGCACTAACTAGACGACAAAATGAAAGAACCCACAAAACCATGACTATGTAGGAAATGGAAAGGCTAGGAAAAACCACTGTCAATCAAGGAAATCCTCTATGCCAATGACAAATCATAACCAAATAACAACATACATGTACCATGCATGCAAAAACTAGCAATAAAATCATGCATGCAAGTTAGTAACTGCGAAAAAAATTAGCTGTATTTGTTGATCCTGCGCTCCCCTTTCACTTTCATGCTTTCATTTCCTTCTTTCTAAAATTCCAATGTGCTCCAAGAGAACTCTAAGTGTGCAAGAGTGTGAGACGGAGAGAAAAGAGAGAGATCTCCAAGATAAAACTGACATAAATCCATGAAATAATCCTTATGATCATTTTTATCATTAAAGCCTCTATTTTATTCATTTTTCATTAATTTTCCTTCAATTTCCTTCTCATGCAAATTTGTGACCTTTCACCTTCCTTTTCTCCTATTTTCCATTATTTTCATAAATAAAATTTGAATTAATGTCTCTTTTCCTTTGCCAATTTTCATAGCCATTTATTAATCAGAAGGCATCCCCATCACTATGTTTTTTCCCAAAATTCAGCTTGGAATACGTGTCTGATGACATTGGTCTTATTTTTTTCCTTATTAACTTTACTATATGAATTTTTTAACTCAGGCTGTTACAAAACCCCCACCCCCCCTTGTGGGAACACTGTCGTCGATGTTCAATGACACATAAAATAGAAAAAAACATGTTTCCCATGGAGCTTCATAACACAATTCAATGAAATATTTGCATGATATCGTACTTTTGAAAAAAATAACCAACATATCATGAACACCATACCACTTATTGGAAATTTGTAACACAACTTGATTCAATATTTAAAACTTACGTATGCATATACATAGAAATAAAAAAAACAAATACCAAAACATTTACCAAAATACATCGACTCAATCAGCGAACAAAAAAGGATACATAGAACACATATAATCACCCATCTCCCATGTAGATTCATCGGGCCCAAAGTACTTCCATTGAACTTTAACTTGCTTGATTTCTTGATTCCGGAGCATGAGCATCTTTCACTAGAAAATTCATTGAGGTTTCGATTGGAATTTTCCTTCAGGATAAACTTGTAATAGAAAACAACCAATCACATTATAAAGATATTTCACATAATTCTTAAGCAATGACACATGGAAAGCATCATGTACTTTCATTTTTGAAGGTAGTGCAAGTCGATAGGCTACCGGTCCAATCCTCTGAAGATTCTTTAAAGGCCCACAATACCGAGGTTCCTTCTTGGAACAGATCTAATCCTCAAGGATCTACTCTTTTGATTGATATGAAAATACACCTATTCCACAACCTGAAACTCCTTAAATGTATTATCGTAATATGCATGACTCTTCTGCCTCTCTTTTTATACCTTTAAATTCTTCTTGATAACCTTCATTTCCTATTCCATGTCTACCAACATGTCTAGTCCAATCAATACCCTGTTAATTGGATCACTACTCCTGATGGGAGTATTACAACTCCACCCATACAGTGCCTCAAATAGGCCCATCCTCAAATATCCCTAATACCCATTGCTGTAAGAAAAATCCATGAGTGGAAGATACTCTTCCAACTTTCACTGTGTATGCATAACATACATCCTCAACATGTCCTCCAAAATCCTCTTGACCCTCTCTGCATGTACATCTATCTATGGATGATAAGCTGTACTGAAGGAAAAATATGTACCCAACCCTACAAATAACTCTTTTTACAAATTGTAAGTGAACTCGGCATCTCTGCCTTAGACAATATTCCTAGGAATACCATCTAACCTCACTATCTCCCTACTAAATATATATGGCTAGCTCACTAATTGAATGAGAAGAATTCACTGGAATGAAGTGAGCTAGTTTAGTCAACTTTTCAACCACAACTATGATAGAATCATGTTGTCTAGATTTCCTCGGTAAACCTGCAATGACATCCATAGAAATGACCTCCCAATTCCACTTAAGAATAAAAATCGATTGTAGTGAACCACAATGATGTTTACAAACAACTTTTACCTGTTAGAAATCCAAACATCTCACCACAAACTCTGCCACCTCTTTATTCAAAATCGGCCAATGGTATATTTTCTAACCAATGTCAATTCATTTTGATATGCCAGGTGACTTGAATATAGATTAACATGAAATTACTGCAATATAATCTTCTTGAGCTCACTCTTGTCCAAAATCTATATATTTTCCCTAAATATGATCAAACCAGCTATCGTGAGATGATAATCCTGATCCTGTTCATATGTACCCTGTTGTTGTAACATGTGCTTAAGTTGCTGGTACTTGTCATCTTTTTTTCTTGCCTGCAAGATATGATCCTATTAATATTTCCATAAGAACTCATAGTTTCTATATGATTTATTTTCATTCTTTAGCTAAGATAATATGCAACCTTGTTCTGTTTATCCTTAATGTACCTAATGTCACATTCAAATTCACTGATCATATCCAACCACCCATCTTCCTTGTAATTCAGATTCGATTGGTCAAATAAGTATCCCAATCCACTATGATCACTCATCAATATGAAATTCCTGCCAAGAATATAGTGTCTCCACATATTCAACGCATAGATGATCGATTCCAACTAAATATCATGCATCACATAGTTATTGTTTTGCTCATTTAGTTTCCTTGACTCATAGGATACTACCTGTCCTTCTTGCATCACAACCCCACCAAGTCCTCTTTTGCAAGCATATTTACACACCAAAAACTATTTATATTTATTTTCAATATCTAAAATTGGATCATTGGTAATAAACTCCTTCAACT
Organism: Pinus albicaulis; assembly: GCA_034641835.2. NCBI lineage: Eukaryota > Viridiplantae > Streptophyta > Pinopsida > Pinales > Pinaceae > Pinus > Pinus albicaulis. The sequence continues at coordinate 1,463,887,992 of CM076581.1, forward strand.
GCTCAAAACTGACTGCACATTCCTCTATACATTCAAATTTATTTCCTTTTCTTTGCACTTATGTAATAGGATAGAAAATCTGTGAGAGATTCCAGATGAACTGCCTATAATAACTTGTTAACTCCATGAATGAACTAAACTCATCCACATTCCTACGAGCTTTCCATTCCATAATAACTTTGATATGGTTTGGATCCGCTATTATACCCTCCTTGCAAACCACATGCCCCAGGTAATGGACCTCTGTTTGAAAGAAGCTCTATTTCCTAAGCTTGGAATACAACTTTTGTTCCCTAACAAATATAAACATTGTTGCTAAGTGTTGGACATGTTCTTCCTAATTCCTATAGTATATCAATATATCATTAATGAATATAATAACATACTTTTCTAGATAAGGACACAACACATTCTAGTCAAGAACATAAAAGTAGTTGGAGAATTAGTTAAGCCAAAAGGAACTACAAAAAACTCATAATTCCCATACCAAGTCCAGAAAGAAGTCTTGTGGATATCATCTTCTTTTATGTGTACCTAATGGTATCCTCATCTCAAATAAAACTTCAAGAACACTGTTGCTCCCTTCATCTGATCGAACAAGTCATCAATACTTGGAAATGGATAATTGTTCGTAATCATCACCTTGTTCAATTTCATGTAATAAATGAATAACATGAGAGTACCATCCCTATTCTTCAAAAATAATACTGGTGCACCCCAGGGTGACACACTTGGCCTAATGTACCCTTTTTGAATCATTTCCTTCAATTGCAACTTCACTTCCACTAACTCAAGAATGCTCATCATGTACAATAACTTTGATGTTGGTGTTGCTCCTGGTACCAACTCAATATAAAATTCCACTTCCCTATGAGGTGTTAACTCTTAGATATTTGCTGGGAATACATCTTAAAACTGTCATAAAACCAGGTACCTATTCAGGACCTCAATATCCCCAACATCCTTACCTTTTTCACTGGAAATATGCACTTCAAACTAGACACACCCTTTCCTACAACTACGCTTTACCTACATAATTGTAACCATCCTAATTGATGTAACCTTCTTATTACCATACAATATTCTCTCTGCTCCATTTTCATCCAAGAATTCAATATAATTATCATAATAGGCCACCTTAGTCCTGTGAAAATACAACCAATCAATTCCCATAAGCATGATGCATCACCCCATCAAAAGAATATTTAGATGTGCTAACATTGGCATGACATTCAGCTCAAATGTACAAGAACTTACCCAATGATGAACTCTTTTCTTTGTACCTGTATCCAATTTCACTAACCAAGATTTTGCATCCACATATTTATTGAAGCCACAATTATCCACAAGGTTAGGATTAATATAACTATAATTAGATCTAGGCCAAATAAAAATAGAAACAAAATAATTACAAATATTATCGTCTGTCTCGATAATAGATGCCTGATGATCAGTCTTCATATTCTGCAAAGTGACATAAATCCATGAAATACTTTGTCCAACATCCCCCACTATTTGTGCCTCCTTAGCACTGTAAATTCGTGTCTTGCCACCTATATTCTATGGAAAAATGCTCTTGTGATGATCCTTTCCACAAGTTCAACACTCTAAAAGCTTCGTGCAATCACCATTGTTATGCTCCTCAAACTGAAACCCCTTTCCTTTATCATTTGTATTGAAATTCTTGTCTCACACTCTATTCTATTTGTTACCTGTATCTCCTAATCTTCCTAGCTTCTTATCCCACTCTCACTTATTATTCTCATCACCTTTTGATGTAGGAGGATCATGGTTTGGAAAATTTGTACATTTAGTAGAATCTAGGGGGTCCTGTGTTTTTAAAAAGATTTGGTTTCCTAAGTATTTAATTAATGTAATTTCCAATATTTTGGGTGTTTTATATGAGACATTTAGAATAGGATTTAATTAAATATTGAGAGGCATATTTGTAAATTTTCTCCAATGTAGGAGAACCTGAGAGATTGATGAGTGATTGGTGTGGATTGAGATATTCTGAAATATTGTACATCGTATATTAGAAATTAGTTCATGATTTATGGAGGATCCTTAGGATTTAGTTGAATGATGAGATCCTCGAGGGATAAAGAAGATATTTTAGGAATTAATTGAGGGCTTAGAGGATTTTTAGGATTTTGTTGAGTAACCTATGGATCTGAACCAGAATTGGTTACAGAACCTTTTGTAGACATTTGTAAAGCCTCAAAGGCACAAAAGAGGAAAAAAAGATAGATAGATTCTTAGAGATGAAGCTTAATTGTAAGCCTACAGGCATAGAGAGAGAGAGGAAGAGAAAAGGGCCATCTAAAAGGTGCATCAGGCCAAAGCTAGATTGTAAACATATTTTTCTTGTATTTGTAAAATTTATTTTTGTATTGAGAAATCGAATTTCATTTTTATTGTGTCATTCTTTTATGTGCTGAGTGATCCATAATAGAACGAATTCGATATCAGTGTCATAATTCCTTGTAACAAATTATAGATTGAATGTGTACATCTTTGTGAGTGATAAAAGACTATATGGTTGGTTAGAATCTGGATGATTCTAGTTTGGGAGTTAATTGGCTGTGAATGAAGCTAATAGGAGAGAAATTGTGCAGATAAACTTATGTACAGGATTGAAAGGAATAAAACACGAATTCTGGCTTCAAATAGTATGAAAAGTTGTACATCAAGCCTGATAGCTCAGGATAAGATTCAATAACAATAAAAATCTCAGGAGAGATACCATTAAAGAAAACAGGAACAAGCTTAGGAGAGATAGTGTTAAAGAAAACAGGAACAAGCTCTAGAGGAGTAGTGTGGAGGAAACGGTGTGGCAGAACATCAACAGTAGAAAGCAGAGAAATTGACTAAGGACAGAAACACTTAGAAGAATGTAAACGAAGGAATTGACGGCGAGGATTGAATGGAAGAATTGAGGTTTTAAGGTTTGACGACAGAGATTGGTGCAGGCAGAAGAGGCAAGGAAGAGCTGGGTGAAGGTGAGCGGAAAGTCGTGATTAGATCGCAGATTCGAAGGTGAGAGATGAATGGATCCGATGAATTCACAAGTTAAACAATGTATGATGTGACACGATGAAGGGTGAAGAATGAGGACCGTTAGATCTGAGGGTAGATCAAAGACGGATGACAAATCACAAGTGTGCACTTCTCAAATGTTAGTGTGTAGCGTTTAAGACTTTGTTGGGTAAGATATTTTGTTTGTGATGTGGTAAGGATGGAAAGATGAGATGTGATGAGGGGAGGCCATGTGTCAGCACTAGGAATTAGCGCACATCGCAAATTTTATGTTTTGTAATTAAGGTTCGTACGGTAAGTTATGTTGGATGCAATGCGATGTGATCTCATATCGCACAAGATAGGAGATACGTTTATTGCTAACCATTAAAATTTGCGGGCAAACGAAGTGCGATGCATTGTGATTAGTCAAGTATTATGGGACCCATAAAAACCTATTATGCATATATGTAAGGGATTTTTTTTATTTGCATTCTATTATTAATTATGCGTTGTTTTATTTCTAAACGTATGTAATTTAATAAAAGTAGAAAATTGTAATTTGCTGCATTAAAAAATATTTTTTTGTGGGCCATAACCCACAAGTCACGGTATATCTTAATTGCAATGTCGTGATGCATAAAGTGGGTAATTTTGGGGTTAATTCCACTAATATTTCATGTTTTTATATTTGGATGCTTATGGTTGCATCACCTTTCCAATAGTTATTAGACTAGTTCTTATGATTTGATTTCTCATAAAAATGTTTCAACTTCTTGATGGCTTCCTCCAACGATCTAGGGTCATCAAACTTGATCCTATCATTGAATTCTACCGGAAACCCATTGATGGATCTTTTCATTCTCCTCCTTAAGATAAGGAACATATATCAAGAACTCCAAGAACTTGTTAGTATAATCCTCATCAGTCATAGATCCCATCTTCAACTCATAGAATTCCTTTTCCCTGCCATCATAATATTTCTCAGATAGATACTTCTTCCTGAAAATTCTCTCAAACTCACTCCAATTCGACTCCTCTTCCTAAAAAACTCTAAAATTCTTTGCATATTCCCACCAAATTTCCACTTTACCCTTAAGATTGAAAGCATTTATCTTGGGTTTCATATTTGTTGAGTAGTCATGCAATTTGAAGAACTCATTCATCCCAAGTAACAAAGATTCTCCATCTTGTGACTTCTTCATTTCTCCATTGAAGGTAGCTGACTTTGATTTCTTAAAATATTCCTGAAAATACTTATTTTCACTAATCCTATACAAATTTTGACAATGACGTTGTCTCTCAGAACCAAAATTGGAATGAATTACATGGTCATTATCCCTCCTTTCAGGTGTATCCATGAACCTACCATCTCTAACTGTATCATCCCTTTCAAACCTATATCTTGATTGAGACCTACTACAATATACGCCTTTTGTTATTTCATCCTATCCATGTCTAATATTAAGTAGTACATGTCTCTTCAAGTCTATCTAACTATGAAGGATAACTGCATTAACCTATGGTTAACTATCCTACGCCCTAGCAGGTCTCTCTTAGGACTCAATGATCTTGTCATTATCCGCATTGCGACTTTTTATATATGCCTTCAAACTTCTCAATGTATCTTCTATGTGAAGGGAGTACTCATCACCATGCTTCTCATCTAATCTATAGGGTGAGTCTTGTGAACTATATTCCACCATTTTCTTGTCATCTTTGATCCTCTAGTTCTTGCAAGCATACCATATCAGATGACCAAATATAAACAAAATCACACATACCTCATCAAAGTTCAATGGATGTTATCTCGTCTGCAAGATCAATCGAGATTAGCATAACATACATATATACACAATGATATCATCATATTTATCATTTCAACAATCAACATATGCATGAAAACACAACTGCAACAATGACCTCATTCACAACAATGATAACGATAACCATAGATGAATAACAACCATACAACAACTAAAATTCATAAATAACACACATGTAACTGACATTTATACATGATAAACACATACCAACAATAACATCATAAACTTGTTCATCAGAACATGAATGTAACAATTAACACCACCATTTCATACATGATAAACACATATATAACCTATATGCATCCAATACAGACACATTCCACCCTTCAAGTCCAAGTGTTGAACCTGGAAGCTCTCATACCACTTTGTAACCACCCATCCCATATTTACCCAATTCCATGAGATCGCTAGGGTAAATATAAGATGAGAGTTAGTGTGTGAGACACAATTTCCAAGCTTCACTTATGGAAAATGGGGCCCACATGTCCATAACTGAGTGCAACACCCAGTGACACACGATGACACTATTATCATCCTAATTTTACCTAGCACTATTTATTTTCAATTTCATCTCCTTAAATTTATCATAGCTTTCTATTTTTAGCAGTTTTTTTCGGGTTATAAACTTCTAACGCTGTTTTGAGGGCATAAAAAACGTTTTGATGTAAAAATAAGAGACTATGAACATGCGAGACAATTTTTCATGTATGTTTTCAGCATTCTCGTGGAGTTCTTTGAAATAAGGCATTATGATAGTAAATGGAGATCATATGCCAAATTTATGACCCCCGCAAGTTGGAGGTCTGAATTTCTCATTTATACAAATAATTTTTGTATATAGTAATTGTAGGTTATAAGAACATATATGTTCATTAATTCAATATGCCTAGAAGAGAATCATAATTGACACGATGACAAAGCTAATCATTCACTCTCAACTCAAAATTTGACCTAGATTGGCTGGAACATACTAGACATTTTTTCAAATACATGGCAAACATATAAACTACAGGTTATACATGCATATACGAATATAGTTGTCTCATACTTATAGCTACAATAACATCAAGAATATTTTTTTCCCTCTCATACTAGGTGCAATAACATATCTTACGTCATGCATTAAATAACGATTCATTTACCAATCAAAGAATGGTGAGAGCTATAAATAAAATATGTCATAAAACCAGGCTTATAACTAGAATAATAACACTGGTATACCAAACATTAAAGCCACATCATAAAAATTACATTTACTCTTAAAATAGATCTTATTAACATATGAAAAATCCAACCAAGTCAGCGACTTCAATGTACCACTCGACCATACATTGGGATGAACCAAATCTCTCTTCAGCCAATCACCCTCTCATTATATTCCAAGCATTAATGTGGGATCTCATGGAATAACCAAACAAAACCAAACCAAGGGTTTTAGAGACAAAAGAAACTAAACCCTCAACCCTCAACCAAATATTCCACCTCACATTTGGATATCACTAAAAATCACTAGATCAGTCTCCACCTAAACTGTCGAGGGCTCCAGAGCGTTTTTTCCAATGCGGCTCTAGGACTAGTAACTCATTCCATAACTACTGTAGGGCTCTAGAGAATTTTCCTAACCAAGGCTCCAATACTAGTAACTCAACCCACCAAGGGCTCTAGAGCATTTTCCAACCAAGGATTATAGGACTAGTAGCTCAACCAAAGTTTTTCCAAGGATTCCAAATCATTTTTCCAAACAAGGCTCTAGGAACCAATAACTCAACCCACAACCATGAGGAACATGAGAACCAACCATAAAAAAAAGGGAAGAACCAACAACACCATGGCTCTCCAGGAAATGGAAAGGCTAGGAAAAGCCATTGTCAATCTAGGCGACAATCCTCTACGCCATTGAAGGAACATAACCAAATAACCATATTCATACACCATGCATAATAAAACTATCAAGTAAATCATACATGCAACATGGTACCAACAAAAAAATCTAATTGTAGTTGTCGATATTGATGTACCCTTACAATTTCCTAATTTTCTTGCCTTCTTTATCCAAATCCAATGTTCTCCAATAATTATCTGAGAGAAATCTATGTGTGCAAGAGTGTGTGAGAGAGAATAGAGAGAGATCTATAAGAAAAAAAAGACAGAAATATATGAACTAATCCTCAGAAGCCTTTTTTTATCATTGAGGCCTCTATTTTCTTCATTTTTCCTTAATTTTACTTCAATTTCCTTCTCATGCAAATATGTGACCTTTCACCTTCCTTTTCTCCATTGAGGCCTCTATTTTCTTAATTTTTCCTTAATTTTACTTCAATTTCCTTCTCATGCAAATCTGTGACCTTTCACCTTCCTTTTCTCCTATTTTCCATTATTTTTGTAAATAAAATTTCAATTAATGCCTCTTTCCTTTGCCATTTTATTTCCCAATTTCCATAGCCATTTACTAATCACTAGTGATCCCCATCACTATGTTGTTTCTCAAAATTCAGCTTGGAATACGTGTTCCATGACCTTGGTCTTATTTTTTCCTTTATTAACTTTATTCTATGGATATTTAACCAGGGTTGTTATGCCCCATCTTCTCTAAATTTCCAAAGGTTATTTCTGAGGGGTGCCATGAAGAGATTTAAAATATGATATATATTAATGACTTGTTGTTCCGACCATGAAAACCTCTCCTTTGTAGGATGACGAGGGTTACTCATATATTCTTTGGCCATGATCAGGGTCTTACAAATTTTGGTCTAAACAATCTAGATCCCCTGCAAATTATCCACAATACATGATCTGAATATTGGGAAACTAGTTATTTCTATGCTAGCTCCCTCATCAGTATTAAAAATGTGTGATTAGGATCATCTCAATTTAACCACTTGTGAAGGGGTTTATGTGTCAAGTTTCATGTGTCTTTGATGATAAAATTATGATTAATCATATTTTAAAAACTCATATACAACAAATGGAATGCAACAAAATAACTCAGAACAATCACATAACACAATAGATGATAATTGAGTTCACCCCTCCTGGGCTACATCTCCATGGACTTGCTTTAACTAGATAGGCCCTCTTGGGATTAAGAGTAAAATGTCTGGTTACATACACCTGTGGTGTTCTAATGGATTTGTAGCCTATTTCATTGGCTTGAGAACACTCAAATACCCCGAAAATGACTATTCAATCTCTAAATTTGGTTTCCAGCTAATCTAGTGTTGACCTCCCATCCAGGTAGCCATGGGCTTGTTTAATCTCCAAAATGAAAAAATTACCTTCAAATGTGATCCAACGCCTCTAAAAACTATGCCAATGTGTTCAAAACATCAAATATATCTATAAAATTATTGTTCATTCACTCCATTTAGCCTTCACCCGATATGGGGATGGCATTCCATCCTAGTGCCCTTGGCCTTCAAAATTATTCAAGTGACCAAAAACACCTATAAATTTTCTCCATTTCCTCTGCAAGTTGTTCCAATGGTTTTAGCACATGCCAATCTGCTAGGGATGACTATTCCTGAGCTAAAATTGGTCAAAATTGCTCAAGATAGGCCTCATTAAAGTTTCCCTAAATTATGCCTCTAAATATGGAGAACTGCCAATTAGCTCCGACAAATTTCGAAGTGGAACCAGATTTGGAGGTGGCTGCCAAAATTACACCAACCTAACACACAGTTTAATTAATGGTTAAATCGCGATTAGGTTGGATAAGCACGTACTAAGTGCAATTAGGTTCATGCTTTTGCTGAGGTCATGTGGCATGGTCGCATGAGGAGGAGGGATGGCCCGTGGCATTGGCCCCCCTCCATTCCACCATCAGAGACTATATGCACTTTAAATGGAAGTGAGGCGTAATGCTTTAACAAGTCTTGGTCCGCAACCTGTTGGTATCGGGTGGTAGTAGCTGGGGGGAGGTCACGGGGTCGAACCTCGACCTACACCCCTCCATACATTTTGCCACAATGTAATATATATGCTCCACCAGTAGTTTAATATATATGCCATCCAAATCATTTGATAACCTTAGAATCAGACTTTACCATATGTCAAATATATTTGCCAACAAAACTTTGAATACGCAGGACTATGGTTTATATATGCCAACGTTGAACTTACCATATAAAATGAACTTTGGCTATGTTAGAATATATGCTCGTATTATGTTATGAGCTTTGGAATAATTAAAATACTCCACCATATAACACAACCCAAAGTATAATCCATATGCAGACTTTGCAATGTTTAATCAAACCACCATAGTTCAAACTTAGGGTTATAAAGAAATATATGTGCTACAGACCTTAGGTTTATGACCAAAAACCATAGTTTAAATAAAATGTGCCCATTAATAATATTATTTGACCTTAGCACATAAATTTAATCCAACATTGAAATTCAAATTTAACCTTTGAGAGGGGGTCCACCAGGAGACACCTGGCAGCCCCAGGTTGGGCTGTCCTTGAACATAAAAAAAAAAAAAGAATTCAACCATAGGAGGACTTTAGGGGGATATTTGGAAAATTTCACCTTCAGAAACCAGACTGGAGAATCTTGCAGTGACACTTGTGAGAGTCCCATTGGAGAAAAGCTGAAGAATATTCTCTGCATGCTAACTGTGTTTCCATGTCATCACCTTATACTTGTTCTGCAATTTTTTTTAATAAATTTTGCCTGTTCTGAATGGCGATCAACAGACCATAATTTCTTCATCCGAACAGAGTTTTTGACGAAATTATTTGTACTGGATTCCTAGCGATGGGCCGATCGCTATCGTTTTTCTTTGGTGCCATTCTCAACACTGTCAATTTTAGCAATTTTTTGCCCCTTATCTAAATTCTGATCACACCTTCCCATTGATATTCTTTTGGACCCATAAAATCTGGTTATATCATGAATGCTAAAAATTCTTTTGTTTCCCAATTTCTCTCATCTTGATTCTACTTGGAAATTTTTTTATGACAACCACTTCAATTCACTCACATGCCTTGTCTTGCAAATTGCTTGGTTCTTCAACAATTGTTCTCCTTTTACTGCTGACCCAATCGAACACTTACTAGCTGCTTGATGATATAACAGTTTTTCTATAACAAATAAATTCATCGGTACTTATAAATCTAAATGATTTTCTTCCAACTAAGAATCATGTTCCTCCTTTTCACAAACATGCATTTGATGCAAGCTTCTTCGTGGAAACCACTTTTCCAAATTAATCCCATTTGAGTGAACTACAACAATGAGTTCCATATCAGTAATAAAAAGAAAATAAATGACCATTCCTTTACCTCCACAGTTCCAAATTCCACATCTAGAAGAATCCATTCACCATCTCCTTCTCTTCTTGGCATCAACACATAAAATGGTCTACAATGGATGCAAACGTTTTCCTTTGACATCTTGTCACAAGCACAACATGCTTGAAATATAAATATGTTGTATATGAAAAGCACGTCATGTAAGAAACATAACTTGATGACATATCCTCTTTCTCCTTCAAAGCAACAATTTTCACATCATGTGAACATCACCATGTACTCTTACATCTTGGTGTCAAAAATTATAGACCAAACACAAGTCGAAAAAACATGCCTCTTCAAACATCGGACTCTCAAGTCAAGAATAAGAATGTGTAACATCTTGACGATTATTTTTCCAAAACAAAAAGAATTTCACATCTCATGAAACTCTTCATCAACATGTCCTTTTCATATTTAGAGACAAAATCAACTCTTCCAAGTTGATATGACATGTCTGTAACACAAAATCGGACACCACAAGTCAACAATCATGCATGTGCAAATGATCAACATTCTCAAGTTGACAACATACATGTTAAACAAATAAATCAACCAACATAGGTCAATTACTCATGCATGTTCAAGCACAATGAAACCATCAAAATTCCTCTTTTCATACACACAAACTCTCATGCATGTATACAATTCTTCAACTCTCTCACAAGTACAATCATAAGTATAAGAACTACATTCATATGTACATGTATTTAAAAAGCTCAAATGAACAATTTTTTCTGCAATAAAGTGAGTCAACATACTCCACCTTCAAACACCTTCTTGGCGTAAACATGGAACATACATTTCATTGAAAAATAAATGCATCAACATCAAAAGACATACAAAGCCTTAATTGGATAAGAAATCTAACCATCTATTATGAAACCATTTCAATGCCGCTTCTTTCAAATGCACATCATCATCATGTGAATCATCTTGACCCACATCAATTATGGAATATTTTTTTCCATTCTTACTATTCTCTTTCTCCAACTTCTTCAAATGTCGTGGATGACTTGTTGGAAACAAAGTCTAACACTTGTCTACAAGATGACATTGCTTATGACAATGAGTGAAAAAAAATTACATATTCTTATCAACATAGCTTTCTTTGTCCAATGGACCTTTGGCTTTCTACCTCCTTTGCTTTGAAAGTTTCATGTGCATGACTACCTTCTTCCAAAATGTTGAAACATTATGGTTATTGAAACCACAAAAGGAACATACAACTTTTCTCCAAATATTATGTGAGAATTTTCCATGTTTATCATAATCCAAAGCAACTTGATTAAAAGCAGATTTATACCTTCAATATTCACCTTTGTCACCTTCTTGTGGAGCTGAATTTGATGAGGTAGTGGCTCTCTTCATAATACAACCAATACTTTCAAATACTTTAAATCTTTCAACATCCTCTTGTTCTCCATTCTCATTAGTTGCATGCTTATGAGCACTTACAAAGTGGGTGAAAAACTTCTGCATTCCTCATGAACACAATCTTCACAAGGTTGAGATAATGAAAATGATATGAAAGTCCTTCTTGGAACACCTTCATGTGCCTCTTGGTTTTAGAGCTTTCTCCATCATGTTGTCCATAACCAAGACCCAAATAGTTAGGCATTTACTCAACAACGATTGGCTCAACTATGCCTTGTGCATGTTTTTCCAATCCTTTACCTTCATAGCCCATCTTCATCAATAATTTGGACCCTATTTCTCTAGTGTGTCTTTCAAAAGAAACTGAATATTCATTTTGAGAGGAAATTGAAGATAAACTTAAATTTCATACCTCTTTTTCATGAAAATACATGGCTAAGGTTTCCTTGGCATCATGGAGTTGAGTCTCCATCTCATGCATCTTTCCTAGGTTCTCATTTGCAATATGGAGTTGAGTCTCCATCTCATTCATATTTTCAAGAATCTCTTGACTCTTCTCCTTCATAACAATCAACTTCTCTTTAATTTTAATTCTGTCCCTCCTCTCTTCATACTTCTCTTGCATCATATCAATCATGATGTAGAGATTTTGTAACAACTCTTTATCAAAGAGTTTTTCTAAGGAAGATGGATTAGAAAAATTGCTTAATGAAGCTTCCATCACACTTGAAATTCATACAAAGCTTCTTTGTTATGTTTTGAGATCTGAATTCTCAATATTGACTTCTTTTTCATCACACATAAACTGGAAATTTCATTGTGTACAAGTTCACAGTTAAATTCTCCTTGCACAAGTTCAAAAACCAATAGCTATAGAAGAATTAGATAACATTGGCTAAAATGAGATAAAATACTACTCTGATACCAACTTGATCTGAATATGGGAAAACCAGTTATTTCTATGCTAGCTCCCTGATCAATATTAAAAATGTGTAATTAGGATCGTCTCATTTTAACCACTTGCGAAGGGGCCTATCTCTCAATTTTCATGTGTCTTTGATGACAAAATTATGAGTTAATTAGATTTTAAAAAATCATATAAAAAAATGAAATGCATAAAAATAACTAATATCAATCACATAACACAATGAATGATAATGGAGTTCACCCCTCCTAGGCTACATCCCCATGGACCTCCTTTAAATAGCTAGGCCCTCTTAGGATTAACAGACAAATTTCTAGTTACATACACCTATGGTGTTCCAATGGATTTTCAACATATTCCATTAGCTTCAGAACACTCAAATACCCCCAAAATGACTATTCAATCTCTGAATTTTTTTTCCACCTGATCTAGGCTTGAACTCTCATCCTGGTGGCCATGGGCTTGTTTAATATCCAAAGTGAAAAAATCACCTTAAGATGTGATCCAACGCCTCTGAAAGCTATACCAATGTGTTAAGAATGTAAAATACATCTAAAAATGTTTGTTCATTCACTCCATTTGGCCTTCAGCTGATATGGGCATGGTGGTCCCTCCTCATGGCCCTAAGCTTTAAAATTCTTCAAGTGACCAAAAACACCTATAGATTTCGTCCAAATTTTCACAAGGTAGGCCTCATTAAAGTTTCCCCTATATTTTTCCTCTAAATCTGGAGAACTACAAGTTAGCTCCCACAAATCTGGAAGTGGTGCCAGATTTTGAGGTGGTTTCCAAAATTATGCCAAATTAACATGTAATTTAAATAATGGTTAATCCTCGATTAGGGTGGATAAGAACACACTAAGTGCAATTAGTTCAACGCTTTTGGTGAGGTCATGTGGCATGGTCGCATGAGGGGGAGGGATGGTCCGTTGGGATGGCCCCCTCCATTCCACCATCGGAGACTATATGCACTTTAAATGGAAGTGGGGTGCAGTTCTTTAACAGGTATTTGTCTACAAACTATTGTTATCGGGTGGTAGTAGCTAGGGGGAGGTCACAGGGTTGAACCCCAAACTCCGCCCCTCCATATATTTTGCCACAATGTGATATATATAATCCACCCATAGTTTAATATATACTCCATCCAAATCATTTGATAACCTTTGAATAGGACTTTACAATATGTTGACTAAATTTCCCAAACGAACTTTGAATACACATGGACTATGGTTTATATATGGAAATGTTGAACTTACCATATAAAATGGAGTTTGGCTATGTCGAAATATATGCTCAGATTATGTTATCAGATTTGGAATAGTTAAAATACTCCACCATATATCATAACCCAAATTTTAGTCCATATGTGGACTTGCATATCAGACTTTGAAATGGTTAATTAAACCACAATTGTTCAACCTGAGGGTTGTAATGAAATATATGTGCCATGAAACTTAGGGTTATGAACCTGAACCATAGTTTAAATAAAATATGCCCATTAATAATATAATTTGACTTTAGCACATTAAATTTAATCCAACCATTAAAATTCGAATCTGACCTTGGTGAGGGGGTCCACCAGGGGACACACAGCGATCCTGGTTGGGTTGTACTCCAACATTAAAAAAAAATCAAATTCAACCTTAAGAGGACTTTAGGAGGATATTGGGAAAATTTCACCTTCACAAACCAAATTGGTGAATCCTGCAATGACACTTGTCACTGTCCCATTAGAAAAAAACTGAAAAATATTCTCTACATGTTGACTGGGTTGCCATGTCATCGCCTTGTGCCTGTTCTGCAAATTTTCTTTATAGAATTTATATGTTTTGAACGACAATCAGCAGACCATAAATTCTTCATTCGAACTTGGTTTTCGATGAAATGAGTTGTGTTGGATTCCTGGCAATGGGACAATAACTGTCATTCTCGTTTGGTGCCATTCTGAGCACTTTAAATTTTTAGAATTTTTTTTTTCCTTTGATTCAGATTTTGATCATTACAACCAAAAAAAATTTCTTTGATGCCAATATTATTCATAAACTTCCATGGATATTCCACTAGAAACTTCATCATAGTATATCTGATAAAATATATTTAAAAATCCAGAATCTACACAATTGCCATTTTATTTCTCTTTACATTTATAGATATGTAGATTATTGTTAATAGAATATGCATGTGAATTAAAATTATGAAAAAAAGAGAGAAAAAAGAAATAAAATATCACTCACACATTTGATACAAGATATGAGTTGAGAAATCATTTTGGGAGAAAACCCCACTTGAATTTTCTCTCTTTCTTTGAATGGAAATAGGGTTGTGACTACAAATAAGTTCGGTTTGTGCCTTTTCAGTTGTTACGGTGAAAAAATCCTCTCTATGTTTTATACCTCCTATCCATATTGGTTATTTCTTATTATACATGGAACACATTCACTTGAAAGAATGAAACCCCTTTTCCTCCTAGTGGTTTGGTTATAACACAACCCAATATCCTGCTAGTGGTTAGGTTTGACTACCTCAACTCTTAACTAGAGTTACAATATAAAATATTCTAGAGTATTTTTCATTATAATCATAGGCATTGACCATTTTTCATGAATAATGGGTGTTGATGTGGCATCCTCTCAAATTATGGTGGTAAAAATATGGAGGTCAAATTTTGAGGGGAAAAAATTTCATATATAGACTCTGATTGATGCAATTATTACATTGTTGGAAAAGTATCTATGTGTAGAATAGGAAAGAAATTTGTGGTTCTAAAGAGGAAAAGTTTTAAACCCCCATTAAACATCATTTAATGCCTAAAAACACTCCCAGAATATTTCAGACCCTAATTTTCCAGACTAGGTCCCAGTAGTAACAAGGAGCTTGCGAGCTAATTCCTCTAGTTTTTCCACTCTTAAAGAATCAAGTGGATGAAAAATCATATAATGATCCAATATGTTTCATTAAGGAACATTATATTAATCGTTTTGTCCATTATTTTGAAAATATTTGTTCATAAAATGGTAATATGCCTCCCTCGCCTAATGTATAGATGCCCAATGTAATGAGTCACCTTGGGAACATAAGCCTGGTATGTGCCACATTTTATTAGATCTATAATTTCATCACCATGTTATATATTTATTATATAATTTGCTTATTTTTTATTATATTTAGGAAAATCATCTAGAGTGACCTCATAGGATCATGTTGATGGCCAAAAATGACCTAATCAACATCAAGGAAGGCCCCCTGATCAGAGTCCCAAATCAGACTCCTATCTAGTTGTATAATGGCTCCTAATGGTTCAATTCGGTCCAGTTACCCCTTCTCTCTCCATGTCAGCTGGTGGTTTATATATTACTCACCAACATAAAAAGAGTAATTAGATCTGCACTATTTTTATGCACATGAAAGAAAGAAAATCCTTAAGATGACTTAAGGGCTCAAACAAGGCACACTAATTTTTTCCCCAGTTTAAGGGCACTTCTAAGTATGAAATAATTAGATCTATATGAAAATTATTCTAAGTTGCAGGGAAATAAGTTAATCCTATTTTGAATTGGAAAATGATCTCCTTCTCTTAATTTCAAGAGAATATAGAGCAACAACCCATGGGAAGAGGACTATTTATAGGATGATTGAATTCAGAAAATAATATTAAATTACAATATGAAAATAATTTTCATTTTTGCAATTTATTAGATTTATTCATGCAAATCGACTTTACTTAAATGAAAATATATCAAAGAATATTAGAACTACATACCTGAATCCAATAAAACAATTGAATTAATTATATGTTTTTCATTAATTAAAGAAGTAGTTCAATCAATTAATGAGATAAAAACGAAATGGGAATGTATTTAAACAATAAATATTTACTTCTCAATACATTCCTATTTCAATTAATTTGTATTAATTGTATTTCTTTTCTGCTCCTTAGAGGTAGCTCTTAAAGAACTTCAATAACATAAAATAATCGATACGAAAAATAGTGCTCAATATCATAATACAACACACTATTTAGAATAGAAATTAAAATGAATTGAAAAAATTATGGTAAGAAAGTGATTAATTTACATCCCATAAAATAGTGCACATGAAATGGAAATTAATTAAGATCATACCAAAATGTAATATCCCAAAATGGAATAATGCATTGATACAAAAACACAATATTTGATAAACAGAAAATGTACATGTAAAGTATGATCAACACAAATATACACAAAATAGATGAGCCATTCTATTATGTGGAGAGAATTTAGTTACAACATTGTACAAAAATAAGGTACTCTAGCCAAAGAGATGGCCTAGAATGACCCTACAAGCCTGCTACAACAAGCATTGTGTAATTGGAGAGTTGCAGGAAGCAATACTATGTTGCCCCTTTTGTTAATGATGTACATATAGATGTTGAAAATTGAAATGCAGATATATGGAGCTCAAGAGCTCTGATGATGCCAAGATTCAAGATTTGGGCTCTATGATGGCAACCCAAGATAACCCAGAAAGGAAATTCCAGATATATGAGATTGGAAATTTACCCTCTTTGGGTTCGATCCTTGGACTGCTCGGTTATGAAGATCTGAAGCTAGATCTAGTCATAAGATGGATGCAATATGATGTACAACCAGATCTAAGATTGAAGGGCTGATCCCTTCACTAGATCCTCAAGCTAGAATCTCAACATCTAGCTCCTCAATCCTCCTCTGATGATTACAGCTTCTGCTACAAAATTGTTGCCAAAAAATACGCTATACAAGAGGGAGAGGCTCAAGCCTGCTGAAATATGCTGCAATCAAGCTCTAGGCTGATGGAAATGGTGATGGAAAGGTGAGGAGATGATCCCTCACAATATTCCTATCTAAAATGCTAGAAACTTCCTTCCTCCTTCGGATCTACAATGATGGACTGCGCAATCCTTGATGGGACTGTTGTTGAAAGGAGGTCAATAAATTATTTCCTAATGCTAGATCTAAAATGAGGCCGTAGAATTTTTGATCTTGAAGCCCGGGGCGATATGAAAAATCCTTCACCGGTTCTCTAGCTGAAACAATGAACACAACCTTCTCCTCCCAAACTGATCTTCAGAAATAACACAATTTATGAATATGGTTGTTCAGGAGAGATTAAGAACATTATGGCACCAATTCCTGATGGTGAAATGGCAACTCAGAATAACCTTCCTATAGTAGGCACACAAGTCCCCCGTGGATAAGGTGGGATTCTCGCTCGAGAACACCCTGTCCTAAACAACACTGTAGACTTGGCTAAAAAGCATAAGAGTGTATGGTAAGTCAAAAGAAAACTCCAGATATAAACATATCACAAATCATAAAACTAAATCCTACCTCCAATGTTTCCTTCAACTTCCTAATATACGAAGTGAGCCTTCCCAAGCCATGGCACACCTCTAAACTGTGTTGTTCATGTGAACATAATCCTCCATGGTTGACTGTGCTATCTCTCCAAGTCCTCCATCATGTCTGCATGCAATGTGCACCCTCTCCATCATGTGTGCATTAATTTCACTACTTCGTCCATCACTTCATCATGAATGCTCTATGATCTTACATTAGATTCCCTCCATGATCTTAGTTGATGGCTTCAACCTCCATGATCCATATCATTAATGAGACATGATCTCCACTCTTTTCACATTAGTAGCTGCTCCACTAGTCCATTATGTATATCTATGCTTAATTAATCCACATTCACACATCAAAAGTGGATCTTTATTCATCTTTGAGGATTATGGGTCCCTCCACCCTTTTATTTACTTAATTAATTAAGAAAATTAAGAACTCTAATATTCCAATTCTCTTGTGAAAAATTGGGAATGTTACACAAAAAATCTTTAGAAAAATATGCATCTTTTGAACAACTTTAGCTCGTTGGATAAATTTCTTACAGTAGTGCAAAACAATTTTCTCTTTTAGAGCTCAAAATGCTCTGTCTCTCCATAATTCAACTCACTGTACATTACAAATGTGCAAATGTAAAATAATAAAAATCACATAATTTTCTCCAAATACCTCATATCTCGGGTTTTCCCCTAAACTACAACAATAATTCCCTAAACAAAAATTATTTTAGAGCCTCTAGTTTTAGAAAAGAGGAACCCCTTCCTCAATATCAAGTCTGATATTTAATAATTGAAAATATCCCCAAAATGGATAGTTGTTGGGAGTAGTTTTCGAAATCCTCAATTAGAGTTGTAGATTCTTCATTATTCTCTTTGTTGGTCTCTTTCCATTGCTCCAAAGTGCCTCAGTTTCAACTTCTCCAACTGATATCTTGCTACAAACCAATTAAAACCAAAATAAAAATAAATTAAATTGTATATTAGAAATGAGAATAATAAACTCTCAAAAAAATGCTAAATTAAAATAAAATAAATAAAATACAAAGGAATTTCCATGCTAATATTTGTTAAAATGGATATGATTAACATTTGAGTATTTTTGGGGAATGAATTAGTGATAATAGTTTCCCTAAGCCAATGAAATTTTCCCAAATAAAATTAGGAAATAACCAAATCTTGTTGCAAATTCATCACTTTATCTTCTACTATTTTTTTGGGTTATTGAATGTAAAATATACAAAACTTAACATTCCCTGATTTCTCTCCTCAGTCTTAGCTTTCCAACGAACCCTCTTGGGCCTCATTTTTCGAAGTAAATCTCCATATATGTATGTACAAAGCTAGTATGTCAAAACAATCAAAACTCCCAAAAATGCATGTCTAGGCCAAAATTGGGAAAATTTTAATTAAAAATCCAAATTTAGATTATATTAATAAATATTAACTAATTAAAAATACAAATTAATTTGATTAAAATAAATTAATTTAATTTAATAAAATAATTAAACATATGGGAAAGCATGCCATGAATCTTTGGTCCATTCAAATGGTCTAAGGAGAGGATTAATGAGGATCTATTTACATGAGAGGTATAAGGTGGGGTAGTGATGAGTGATAAGGAGGAAGGATGCGATCTCAGGATCTCGGAGGTATAAGGGAATTGAGAGTGATAACGAGATGGGTTACAAGATGGAGGAGGGTTTAGATTCTGAGAAGGATGAGGATGAATTGAGGTAAGGTGAGGTGGGAGGTCCATGCGGTGTAGGACCTCCCTACCAAAAAAAAACTACAACCACTTATTAATAAGACATGACCACATAAAAACACTACAACCACTTATTTAAATAGTTTTCGGGATCTCGGGTTACTAAAATTTGAAAACAAATTAACCTTCAAGGTTCAAGAAATTTTATTAAATATTTTTAAATAATATAAAATGTTTTATTATATGATTTTAACTATTATACAATCTTGGATATGGTGGTTCTATAATATGGTTAGGAAGATAAAATAATAATTAAAAAATAATATTTATCTGAAATAATTAATTTTCAAAAATCAAAGTAATATACATTATGTATATTTTTTAGCCCAAGTGGTGAAAATCACTGAATTTCAGATAAGCAACATTTGTAAATCATTATTCTAGATGAAATGAAACGAGAACCGATGAAAATCTAGCAAAAAACTAAATGCAATGATATAATAAGAATTCAAATGTGAAGAAAATAAAAATATCGCAAAAATGTCGCACAATTAATAAAAATAAAATATTAAAGGGAAATATGAACAATATTTAAGTATAGCATCCCCATTATTATTGTGAAGATAATAAATAAAAATTGAGGGGTTGTGATTTTACCACAACAATAATGACACATGGTGAAGAACCAACTATCTTTGGTTAAAAATGTAATAAGCTTAACTTTACACAAAGGTTAAAGTGAGGAATTCTATTAAGTCGTCAAACAGTAAAACATTTCCCATGGAGTGTATATTTCAACTAGAAAGTGTGTTAAGTTGTGAGAGAGTGTCCGACACATATTATTATGATATATAAAATCAAATTTTGTATAAGAGCGAGCTATAGATACCTTTGGTAGTATTCCAAAGTGTGAAACATGCAGAGTTAAAATCATCAAAACAACACTTGTGACAGTGATATTAAGTGAAAACCACACATGCAAAAGCTAAAGAAAGTGAAAGTGAAACATGCCAAAGCGAAAAGAAAACAAAAGAGAAAATTTTGAAAGTAAAGGAAAGAAAAAACAATGTAATATTCCCAAATGGAAAAAGCAGGAATATAGTGCAAAACCATGGTAATAGCAGTGTAAACATTACATGAAAGTAAGAGACTAATATGGAGACCTTAATTCATTATAACAGTAGCAAATATGCATAATAAATGGGCCATAAGATGTACAACAAGAAAGAACAAGCCTCCAATGGAAAAAACCCCTCAAAAAGAGGTGTTGCTACTATATATAAAGAGTTGGAAGACTGCTACAACGATTTTTAAAAGGAACTGCTATAGAAAATGATTACACAAAATATCTAGGGATGATATATTCCACAAAAGATAGATCTAATACAGATCTAGGCACTATACAACCTCCTTTGAATTACCCCTTAAGGGTTTCGAACAAAACACCATGTACAAGATGGGAATCTAAGCCCTAGCGTTGAAGATTCACTGTAAAAGATAGATTTAGAAAGTGTGGTTGATCTGATATGATAAATAATGGAACATCCTCCAATAGACTCTCTAGATCAAGGGTTGATCCCTTCTCTGGGAAACCTTCTCTCCAAATGGTGTGCCAAAACCACCCTGCAACTCCTCCCTCAAAATAACGCAGATCTGGAAGTAAACGGTGCTACAGGGGAAAATAAATCAATGGCCTGAAGCCAAGATATGAAAATAAGCACAAGGGCCTTCTTTAATATCCTAAAAATGGAAAGGAACCCTTTTCCACTAATAATAAGCAATGAAATGACCCAAATATGGTCTCCACTACTACAACCTACAAAACAAATTAACCCTCAACAGGATCTGTGTTGTAAATGAAAGACGAAGCTTGGCCATAAGCCTGAAATTGGACAATGTAGTACAAGACTCCTCCAAGAGCTTATCAATGGAAGAGGTGGGATTCCCAACTAGGAATACCCAGTGCTAAACAGAACTCAATCTCAGCTAAACAACTAGAGAAAGATATATGTCTAAACAGACCATATATTTAGAAATATCAAATACATCAACATCTTCAATATGGCTTCCATCCTCTTCCTTATATAATTTGTGAGCTTCCAAACCCTAAGACCCATCCAATAATGGCACTACTTCCATGCAAAGAATATCCATCTAAAATTGCGTTGTCTTTCATTGATGGCCACTCCTCCATGGCAACACTATTCATTTGGTCAAAGTTGACCTAGTCAAGATGTTCTAGCCCCTTTTCACACTTAAAGGTGCTAAATTAAACTGCCAAGATATATCCTTTTCACATTGCCATTGATTTATTCATTATTAAGGAGACTTATGGACCTCCATTGTCCTCTTATTCATAAAACAAAGTAGCAAAACAAAATTTAATATTCCAACTAGCTCATGGCTAATTGGAAATATTACAAACAACATTTGTGAAAGTGAAAGTGACACCCATGAAATAAAAGGTGCCCAAAGAGAAACTGAGAAAAATCACGTATATGATAGTACATTCACAAAAAAGAAGTGAGATAATGACTAAAAAATTATTGCATGCTCATTTTCGGCTAATATTGTGAACTAACTGTATGCAGGGATTGTGGAACGAATTGTTTCTCAAGAATGCATAAACATGGTTAAGGAACTGCGTAAGCACTATTCTCAAGAACTGCGCAATGCCTGTCTTCAAGGATAGACATTGATGACTAAGATTGCTAGGAAGAGGTGCACTTGAATTATTCAAAAGCTACACATGTGTAATAAAGTGGTTTCAATAGTTAGGTTCATAGAAAGAATACTTAAATACTTTGAAAACATGAACTGAACATAAAGAGACTCTGATCAATTTGTAATGAAAAATCATAAGATCACAAGGAGGCTCCAAAATTCAAGTGTAGGAAAAACTTTCGAGGGCGTTTGTTGTAGTGACAACACTTGGTGACACACTGGTAAAAATCCAACTTCTCTATATAGTTCTTATGATTAAGTGAAAGGTATCAGTCTTTGAAGAAGTATTGATTCACCAAGTATATTACCCCAGCTTTTCCACTTATCCTCAATGAAGATATAGTCTCTTTTATTCCATGTCATATTCAAACACATCAACATAATACTATTCACACCTCAATTGTTTCAATAAGGGGAAGGATAATAAGTGTAGCGAGCTTTTGATATTCAGAGTTAAGTATATTTCAAAATGTTGCTTGGCTTCCAGTGAGCCTATTCAGTACCTTGAGGAAATCACCTCAACGAATTACAAGAATTGATTTTCTTCCAGCAAGCCTATTCATTACCTTGGAAAATTTTCCTGCTTCACCTCTCTGCGCAAGAAGCCTCTCTCTTCTTCACCATTTTATCTTATTTTCAAAATACATGCTTGAAGCATTTATTAAAAATTTATATTACAGGGGTGGAAGAGGGATCTTGACTAATTTTACAGACAAGAGAGGTTGTTCCTTATGCAAGGGATTTGAAAGATATCTCAAATTGATATGGTCATTTAAATTTTTCTCCTTTCTATTATCTAATCGATTGAGTTGATAGGTAAAAGCATCATTCAATAAATTTTTGGGTCAGAATGAAGATCCTAATAAATATACAAGCTTTGTAGCTTCGTGAAAGGTTTTCCATCTGGAACGAATCACACTTTCCATTTAGACATCATTGGCTTTAAAGAAACATGGACCAAGAAAAAGAGGAGGATTACAGATTATCTATGTTTTTTTCATCATCACAATTTCCCTTTTCAATTTTTTACACATTGAACTTTGAGCCAAGCAAGAGAATTTATATGTAGAGTCATATTAAATAAAATAAATAAAGAAAAGACAAGGCATAATGGGAAAATAGTGAACCCTAATTGAAAATAAGTATGAGAGACAAAAAAAACAAACAAACCAAATGCAAGGACTAGATAAGGGTAAAATTTAGGCTCATTCATTATGACTAGAGAGCTAAAATGCACCTAGACCTACTCCTATCCTAATCATATAAAAGGTGAGGTCTAAGTGTAATGGAATTTCTAATGTAACTACCATAACTTCTCTTGGCCTAAAAACACAAAAATGCGAGTGATTAAAAATCATATAAAGAAATGTGAAAAAGAAAAGATAAAAAAATAACTTGCACAAGAAAATGCAGGTCCTGGAAAATTCTAGAAAGATGTGCCATAACAAAAAATTCTAACCAGTTTTCAACTTTACCTTTTCCCTTAGAACAACCATAATGCAAACAAATAAATATTATTGTGAATGTGCCTTCCTCTGTGTTTTCAGTTCTAGCAAGCATCAAGAAATATCAAAACTTATTAATAATGATGGAGCGTTCCAAGTAGGAATTATCTAAACATTCAGTGATTGTATCTCGATATTAAAAAAAACTAGTTTGAAAGCTATGAAACTCATGATAAAATGAATTTTCAATTAATAGATTTGAATGACAAAGAGAATATTCTGAGGAGATTTCAATATGATCTTGTTCAGAAATATTGTCAAGATGGAGGGGACCTAACATAACCATTAACAAACACAAAATTTCCTCAACCATATGACAAGTATCTAAACAATAAAGTGATGAACCAGAAATATTAGTAGACGCTAAAAAGTAAACCAATGTGAAAAAACCATCATCAGCTGTATTAGTGAGAAAAATAGTGATTGAGTAACAGTAGTTAACACCAATGTTATGATCAGATTGTTTGAATAACATATAACATTCTCAATTCTTTATTAGTTCCCTTCGTATATGCTTACATGAAAAACCAACAACATGAAAGATTAGGGCATTAAAAATAATTCCTATCTTAAATATAGGTAACAAATTAGGATATTGAGTTGAAAAAATGTTAGAAACATGTGTCAAATCAATTTTGGTATTTGTATCAAGATGAGAGTTTTGGTTCTCTGAATGACTCAAGAATTTCCTATCACTTAAGAAGAGATATTATTCCAGAAGTATGATTAATTTCATGACATGCACAAAAGGGATAAGAATATGATTGATATCTAAAGATTTTAATAGGGATAAATCCTCCAAACAAAGATGACATTTATCTTGATGATCAAAATAATAGAATTTAAGGCTATAAGTATCTACGAAATATGTGCTATCGAACCTTTGGTATAATATAATGGATCCACATGATGCAAAATTAATCAAGAAATATTCCTTTATCTAATCGGAATGTCTATCTTGAGGATTATGAGGATTAAATTGAAAACGTTAAAAGTCCTTCAAGAAAGAGCTCAC
This sequence comes from Pinus albicaulis, assembly GCA_034641835.2. NCBI lineage: Eukaryota > Viridiplantae > Streptophyta > Pinopsida > Pinales > Pinaceae > Pinus > Pinus albicaulis. Next base: position 1,463,912,743 of record CM076581.1, read on the forward strand.
ATCTAGTGGATGAATGTTAAGGAAAGAATTATGCACAAAAATATGAATCCAAATTAGTTCGAAGATCTGAATAGGACTATGAGTACCTGACATAACCATCTGCATGGGTTGAAGTGGATCAACTTCATAGTAGGTATGTGAACTTTTTGACGATGGATTGTCAAATTTGGGTGGCTTAGAAAAATCAACAGGTAGATATTCACCACTATCGTATAATGTATCAATGAATGCATTTTCAATGGTAATGGTTTGATCGTATTTAATGTTAATAACATCAAACTCTTCATGGGTAAAGAATTTAGATGCATCAATCAGAAAAATACCTTGATGATTTAGAGTTGTAACATCTTCCTCCTAACTTACGAAATATTTACAGTTGCAAAAATCATGAATAATGGATTCAAGATTTCCATCCTCTGATTGTAGGATCACACCATCCTATACGTAATTAAAATCATGACCAACTGGATAAATATCTAAATTATTCAGAGAAAATATTGGTATAACAAACTTATCAAACATGTTTGGGTACAATGAATAATGGGTTAGAGGTGAGGAAAGATGAAAAGGTTGAGGAGAAGAAAACACTAGTTGTAACTAAATCATATTGATCTTGTAAGAACAGTGAATCAATATGCATGTTATTATCTATGAAATTATTTTAACATCAAATGTTAGCCAAGACAATGTGTCGGTTATGGAAGGGAGGAGAATGTAAGAGCATATCATGAGAAAAATGAAAATTTCTTGAATCAACATGATTTTCGTCAACATAAAAGTCAAAGAAATATATACCAACGTGAAATTTAGATTGACCTTACTTTCCTTCAATAGGGTATGCCAAATATTCAAAAACCTAAAAAATTATCTTTTCAGGTTTTTCATATGAGGATGTATTTATAAAAGTAATTTCATGATCATTCCTAATTGAAGGAGTATCCAAACCCACAAATAAAGATTGTAAACTATGAGAAGTAGATTCTGGATCAATACCATGAAAATCTAAGTCCTCTGAAGGAAAAATAATATCATCCCATTTAATTGGGCACTCATCAAGGTAGGTATTAATGGAAACATCGATTGCAAGTTTATTGTTGTCCAAAGTCTCAACTTGAATGAAGAGTTTTTAATCATTTGACAGGTTTTCAATATTAAAATATCAATGATCATCAAAAAATGTGATATTATCAAATTGAAAGAGATAATAAATATAAGACATATCTTCAAAACTTTTCTCTTCTACACATGAAATGAAACTACATTTTTCTTGATTAATGCTTGAAACAACATATTGAAAATACAAAGAGTTTGAAGTAGGTTGATCAAATGGATCATTTAAAAAGGAATCATGAGACATAGATGGTAGAGGTATTAGGGAATGCCTGGAGGAAATCATGTTGTCAATTATATTAGATTCTAGATTATGATTATGTACATTGATGTGATATTGGAATACCAATGGATCAAATTTCACTTCAGGCTCCATGGGATTGCTGAACCATTCCATGTTCTCCTCAATAATATCTACATCATCGAGAGTTGGTGAAGGTGGAAAATAAGATTAACAGTTTTATTTTCATATTTCTCAATTCCTACATAAAAAGGAGGAGGAGATGGGATAAGAGGAATGGTGGATTCCTCCTCTGAGATTAGACATGTGTAATGATTAATATGATTTGGAAGAGGAAAATACTTTATAGATTCTGGTTCAAATTGTTCTAGACAAATTGGAACTAAATATTCAAACTTTTTAGCCATGAAATCCCATTCCACAGCTTCTGAAAATTCATTAAAAATATGAAGAAACTGGTCAAGAAAATATTTTATTTCATTCTAATTTGATTCATACTTATATATACATCTTGATAATCATACTTGTGAAGGATTCAAGAAGCTCCTTGAAAAGTTGTTTGAATGAATGAACATAAGAAGTTAGTAACATATGGCACCATTATTGTATATGACCTTCAAGGGTTAGGATGAAGAATCTAATCTGAACGTATTTACAATAAATTCCATTAGAGATACAAAAATTAATAAATCGAATCAGGTGTCCAAATATAGTTAGTTCACCCTTGCCATGAAACTTAAATTTAAACAAGTCGTTGATTATTCTTGCGCAGATTTTAAGATCTAATATTTTATAAAAACACCCTATGATTATGATTTGGGGATAAATAATTCAAGATAATATTTTAAAAATAGACTCTATGGGCTCAGATTTTCATTTGGCCCTCCTTGTTGGATTGATGGGGCCTAGAGCCAGGTTCAGAGATGGTTGCACAAACCCACAAAAACCTCTATTACCGGCCCTTTTGGAAACGATCTGCTGTGCAGAATGAAGTGTCACCCTATCCAATATTAGGGGATGTTAGAACCAATTTTATTCATCCAAAGGGTCTATGAAGTGTGGTATTATGGCTTCTATTGAGTTAAGACTTATTAAGGGCTTCACAATACCAATATTCTTGATATACAGATGTTTTTCGACAATTCTACTTTATAATGCGGTAATCATCATATTAAACCATATTCATGACTTCACGATGAAAATGCAGATAAAGTCCCTGATATGGCACAAATATGATCAAAACATAAATAAAGAAAACATATAAGAAAATAACACAGATTTTTCTTCAAAGTCTTCTATTATTAGTTGAGATCTTTTGAATACAATATTTTTCAGCCCTACTCACAGAGTTTCATGGGTCTACGCACTGAGATGCACAATTTCTAAGGTCTCCGCACACTCAGCTACAAGAGCCTTCCCTTTCTCACAAAACAACATAACACAAACTCTAATTCATATCTATCATTACATCCATATGCATTATATATCCTTAGAATCACTATGATGGCTCCTTGTATAGCTAGCTATTTTACAATAACATGGTCCAAAAACCATGGGTGGTGTTAGTACCCTATAAAATAGGTATTTTTCCTCTAGTTATAAATTTTGGGAATTATTCTGATCTTGGTTGAATTTTTTTTAGTATAAGGCGCTCAGGAGAAAAGGTTTAAGGGTGTGCCAAATTGCCTCAAATAAAATAATCATTTATTGATGTGTCATCACCTGAAGGATTGGAATTACCATGCATTCACATTGTATAATCCATAGAATGGCTGAAATAAGTGTTTTTTATGCACCTATTGTTGTGTCTTAATTTTAGTAGAGATTTTATATTTCGGTAGCTAAAGAATCCAAATTTTTTGAGGATTGAATATCGAAAGTTGAAACATTCGGCAGCTAAAAAGTGCTTATACATCGTGCACTCTCCACTTATGGATAATGAGTTTTGATTAAGATCAACGATTTTAATTCATCTCAGACCCCTTCATCACTCCTAGGTTTAATAAATAAGGGGGGTCCGAAAAAACATAGTTTCCAAGTCCGAAAGAAGACCACATGGAAAGTTGTGGAGAGTTCACACGCCCCTTGTTCAAAACCTCTTAACGCTTGTTGGGCCCTCCGAAAAGCTTTGTCAAGATTGTGTATGAAGAAAACGACACAGAGAGTTATTTGCGCCATCTCTAGCTTTCAAATTATAATGATATATCCAAGGTTTCAAACCAGATGGTGGAATTAAAATGTTTCACTTGAGTTTTAAAGATTTAAGGTGGCCAAGTCGGGTTTATCAATAGATTTAGGTATGATCTAATTCCTGCTGGAAATTAAAACTTTCAGAATATTAAAAAATTAATTCCATCTATTAATAGCTACCACAAGAACCGAAATTTCTGCTAGGGTTTGTACAGTCATGTCATTTTCGTGTCATAGTTGGTACTCATGCCATCATGAAAATCTAAGTTTCCTTAACTGCATGAAGTTATCATCTCATTTGATTTTACTAGAGATCATAACTCATCCATATCCCCTTATCTCGTAATAATAACTTGAGTCATGCCAATGTATTTTAATTAAATTCCGAAAACAATCATTATGCCTCCAACACATTTTAATTTGGTCAATAGTCAATCATTTTGTTTCAAAATTCACCTAAGATCTGAGCCTTATTTAGTTTCCTGGTTTTACAATTTTGGTTTCTTCAGTCTGGCCCTTGTTTCACGCTCAGCTAGTGTCACCACCTACCTACCGCATGCCTTAGCTACCCTACAAACCCAAATAGCTTTTTTGAAAACATTTTTAGGTACTGGAGAAGGATATGCCAACTGGAGGAGCATTGCTAAGGAAAGAATTACAAGATACAACTTACCTCGAGGCACACCCACAAACAGGGGAATTCTTCGTACAGGTGGATTGTTATAGGTTTTGTCAAAAGTTCCAGGGATAACATCAGGGTATCACTGATGCATTTGTAAGAAGTTTTGATGGATGAAAAGTTTAGTTGGGACTAATGACTATGAAAATTTTTGAAGCAAGTGTGGCAGTAGCCACAAAAATGCCATGTGAAGGAGAGAGTTGGTTTAATACCACCTCCACAAAAGAAGTATATTTTAAGTTCTTATTTAAATAGGAGCATCAGGATATGAAATGGCAGAAAGACATTCCTAGGATCTATTTGCAAGAGAATTGGCAACAATTGTTGAAGATTATCCAGGTTTATATTACCTGTGAAGGAAGATATGGGAGTAAAATGTTATATCACTTCAGGCTACTCCTCCACTTCACAAGTAAGAAGCCACTTAACATGCCTTTTTATATTTTGAAGAACCTCACTAAAATGGCTTCCAAGGTCTAGGCTAAAGCCTAGACAGCTAGCAACAACTTATTTCATCATGGATATCAAATTGATAGTGCTAGAAGAGCTTAATAGGAGAAATAAAACATGAATAATTTACTATTTTAGGGAGAGTTTGAACAAGAAGTCTAGCCAAAGAAGAAAGGAAATACCTCACAAGATTTGTCTACTCCAAAAGGTAGCAAAAGGACAAGGAGGGCATTGTCTCCATTGCATGCAGTCACCAAAACATCTCCCTCGAAATCCATGAAATAAAAAAAAACTAGAGTTTGGGAAATGTGCAGAGGTTCAAGGTGAAGCTATAGGTGCAAAGGTTCCAGATGAAAATACAATGGAAAATGTTCAAGAGGAAACTGCAACAACCAATATACTCAACCTACCCTTTTCAGATTCGGAATCTGAACCTTTAGCTATATAAATGGGAGGAGGACCATCAGTTGAAGAAGCAAGAGCCCATGAAGAAGCTGCAACCTCCTCAGAAATGAAGGTCGACAGAAAATCTAAAACATAGAAGTTGCAGGAGGAAAATAATGAGCTGAAATTTTTAGAAAGCCTTCTGAAGGCAGAGAATTAAACTCTTAAGCAATCATCAAGCAAGATCAGTTCAACACTTGTTCAAATGGCTATCAAATATGAAACAATCAAACATAATAACAAAGGGTTGTGCCAACATAATTCCAAGTTCAAAAATAGGAACAAGGTTTTAAGGTATAGACTTATTCACAAGAAGCTGAAACCCCAGGCTCATCACACACTTGATGCTTTACCTCAGGCTGCCCTAGAGTTCAGTGAAAGTGGAGATAATTAATGCATCAGAGGTTGAAGGATAGCTCAAAATTTTTTGGTTAAGTTCAAAATCATTTTCACTTTTGTCAGCTAAAGGCCATTAAGAATCCCAAATTAGCTACTAAAAATCATCGTAATTGGTAGCTAAGTGCGCCCTATTATGCCTTCCTTAGCTGCCGAAATATTTGTTATAGACAGAAGACAACCAATATCCTCAAATCAAGGTAACTCGACTTCTACAAGATCTCCAAAGCCTCCAAAGAATGTTTTAATTAAAGCTCATCCTCAACATGCTTTTGACACATCAGTTTTGATAAGATTGGGACTTAATGAAGATCAAACCAAATCTAGTTTTGGGAATTTTTTCATATTTTTCAAATTCGAGTTTGTAATCAGCAGACAGCTTTTGTTGTTTTTTCCTTTTCATTATTGGAGATCAGATATTTTTTAATAGATTAGGAGATTGGGTATGATCATAAAAGAGATCAAATCTCTTATTTTGGGTAAAACACAAATAGACATTTTCCTAGAATATATGAAGTAGTTAATGCAGGGATTTGATCTTCCTTATTATTAGGATATGAAATGTAATGGGGGAGTGTTATAAGATAAATAATATAGTATGGAAAATCTTGTTAGACCTGAAGGGAGAAACTATAGTAAAAATGTTCAGTTGGCTGTAAGAAACTTTTTTGGATGAATGAAAGGACCTTGCTGTTTCTATATCCTTGTGTTATGTTTTAATGGTGAAGTTCCTCTTGATCGAATCTTCTTTATTTTATTTCACCATTTCTCTATGTCATTATTGTTTATAAGAAAATTTTGTTTAGGATTTGTCATTGGAAACCCTACTCAGGCTTTAAACAATATTGATGTTTTCCTATGAACTTTAAATGTAGAATTCAGATCATGTTTGCTCTACATTTAGATGGAATCTTAAAACTTCTCTTCCCTTCCACTCACAAATTGTTAAGATCCATTGACATGACTATCTCTCCTGGTTACACATGATCTCATTAGTTCAGTCACTTTAATATGCTTTAACTTGTTTGACTGCATTAGCCCAATGGCTTTTATCTGTTGTCTCAATGACAAATTTCAAACAAACCCATCTGCCCTTATAAGTAGCCTAAATTTCCAAATCAACAAAGATAAAAAAAATAGAGAGATACCTCTCTGAGTGTAGGAGGGATAGATCCTAGGCTTGAAGCAGTTTTGATGTTTCCTTTGGGATTTAGTCCTTTCAACCTCAGAATTACAGTGCGCTAACATAGTGGAAAACATAATAGGGACCTCAAACATAGTTTCAAGTTCCTTAGTAACAATTATCAAGTTCATATCTGGTTGGTGATGGTGGACAAACAACCAAAAAAAAGGAGGTTGAAATCATCCACCTGGTGACTCCACAATTTTCATTTGACCTAAAGGCTCCACTGGTAGAAGAATCCAGAAATTTTGTGAACTTATGGTGACTCCATTTCTTGGTTTATTTATTTTCAAGATGAATTCAAGAATACAACACAGCTATTTTCCTTTTGGCAGATCAAAGATCCTAGGTTTTCCAAACCCTATGCCAAACATTGACTGGTTAAAATATCTTCCAATGTTTAAAGATAATAAAGGAGATGATGTTTATATACATTTGTTAAGGTTTCATATGCATATTCATAGGTTTGAAATCCAATTTCCTGAAGACTATCTTATTAAGTGTTTGTGGCAAGTTTAGAAGAGAAAACTAGGTCTTGGTATGAAGACTTACCAGCTGCAAGTATAATTTCCTTGAAGTGTTTTCATGCTCTGTTTTGTGACAAGTATAAATAAGATTATCCCTCTTTGGCACTAATTTAAGATTGTTGTGATAATTTTCAAAGTTTTATTGAATATCTAGAGGATTACTATGATGATGATCAGTTTATAAATGATGAGATACTAGAAGCTTTAGAACAAATACCTTTTCAGAAAGAAGAAGTCTTCTTTAAAATTACTTCTCATCATGAAAAAGAAATGATATATGTTGTTTAGAGGTTCATGAATTTTCACCACAGGAGATATTCCTAGCAGCACAAAGAAAAACTAATCACCATAAGGCTAAATAAATAACTCAACCTCTTGAACCTAATCCAATAGAGGACAACAACAAAAACCTATAGCAGTCTAGTGATCTGGAAGAAAAGGTAGTAGGAATTAACAGTTTTGATTCACAAAAGCGTATACAGCCAAAGAATAAAGATGAAGACCAATCAAGTTTTCCAAAATAATACCAACCAAGTTTTCTAATTAAGGACCACTCAAATTATCTTTTGGAGTTTGCAGACCTTGAAGAAACTAATAAAATTTTTCCATCATTATGTTCTTGTTGGGATGCTAATGAAGTTGCACAACATATGGTTATTATGCATGATACTTTGCCCAAAAATATTGAGAGTTTCCTTCCTTGCAATATTTTGTACGACAAAGGAAATGATGAAGAGCACACATAACAACTTGTTATAATTGAGAAAGAGAAAAAACAAGTGTCTTCCTTGCCATGTGAAGACAGACAGTGCCAACACAGAAGCAAAACATAAGTCTGGGATGAGGTATGATTTTATGTCACCAAGAATCTGAAGGATCTCATGTTACACATTTACTTAGACCCTTTGAGTAGTTTATTACAGTCATCAGTGAAGGAAGAATTCACCAGGTTGACAAATAGAGTTATAGAATCCAGTGGAAGGTTCCAGTTGCCATGTTTTTGTAATATCCCAAAAGGGAGAATGCAGTAATACTTAAACACAGTATAAGAAATACAACTAAGTAAAAAATAAATCTCAAGACAACATCATAATTTACAGATAAGCTAAGCCATTTTATTATATGGAGATGAATCAGTTACACAATGTTTATAAAATGAGCAGATCTATCCTGAGAGGAGGCCTAGAATCACCCTATAATGGTGTTGCAACTAGCATTGTGTAACTAGTAAGCTTACAGAAGCAATACTGTGATGTCCCTACTATTGTTAATATACATGTAAATGATGCAAAGGAAAATGCAGATCTAGGGAGCCCAAGAGCTCTGATGATGCCAAGATTCAAGATCTAGCCAATGTGATGGGTTCCCAAGATAACCCAGAAAGGATTTTCCAGATCTACAACTTTGGAAAATCACCCTCCAAGGGTTTGATCCTTAATCTACTGGGGTTACATATCTAAAGCTATATCTGACAAATATATGACTGAAATATGTCACAAAATCATATCTAAGCTTGAAGGGTTGATCCCTCCTTCGGATCATCAAGATAGAAGCTCTAGATCTAGCTTATCAATCCTCCAATGATGTTACAGTTGTTGCAACACAACTGCACATAAAAATTGTGTTATAAGAGAAAGAGAGGCTCTATGCCCCCTGAAATATGCTGCAATAAACTCTAGGATGATGTAAATACTGATGGCAACGTGAGGGGATGATCCCTCACAGGATTACTAGCTGAAATGCTAGCAACTTCCTTCCTCCTTTGGATTTGCAATAATGGATAGCATAATTCCTGAAGGGATTACTGCTGCTATGAGGTGAATAAATCTTGGCCTGATGCTAGATCTGAAATGAAGCTCCGGGAATGTTGATATTCAAGCCCAAGGTGATAGGAATTATCCTACATTGGTTCCTCGACTGAAATGTTGAAGGACAACCTCCTCCTCTCAATCTGATCTTCAGAAATCTACAATTTCTGAATATGGATGTTCTGCAGAAAGTAGGAAAAGATATGTGTTACCAATGCTTGATGTAGAATGAAGTACAATACTCTTTCTAGAGCTACTGAAAGAAAGAGGTGGGATTCCTGACCAAGAACACCCTGTGCTAAACAACACTTGCAATCTTTGCTAAACAACCCAAGAAAGCAATGGAATGTCACATGATAATTCCAGATTTAAACAGATCCTCAACATCAATAATGTCAAGCATATCCTCATCCTTGCCTTCCTCTTCTTTATATAGTGTTTGAGCCTTCCCATGCCTTGGCCTTCATATAAACTACGCTGTGCATGTGGAAAATATCCTCCATGTTTGACTGCGCTGACTATCCAAGTCATCCATCATGTCTAGGTGCAATGTACACCCTCTCCATCATGTGTGCACTAATTGCACAAATTCCTCCATCACTTCCTCATGAATGCTCCATGATCTTCTATTTGATCTCTTCCAAGATCTTAGTTTACTGTATCAACCCCCATGATCTATCTCATTAATGAGACATGATCCCCAATTCCATTGACATTAGTAGTGGCTCCACTACCTCATTATGTAGATCTAGGCTTAATTAATCCACATTTAGACATAAAAAGTGGATATTTATTCATCATGAGAATTATGGGTCCCTCTACCCTTTTATTTACTTAATTAAGTAGGTTTATTAAGAACTCTAATATTCCAAATATTATGTGAAATTTTGGGAATATTATAGTTTTGAACCCATTTTTCTACTTAAGGAAATGGAAGGCCAGTTTTAGTTAAGCACTAATTTGCTTGACTAGTTACATTGGAAGTCTGATTGTTATTTGATATGGTAATATTTTGACCAGGATTAGAGTAGGAATGATGGTAATAAGCTTGAAAGACAAGGATTTTCTATTTTTCAAATTTTATTCTTAAATTCAGGTTTTCAAGATGAACCAGTCTAGTTTCAGTTCATAGTTATAAGATGTAAATAAACTTGATAAGAAATCATGTGGGTGCAGTCACTGAATGGCAGGATCAATCAGGAAGTAGGTTGTGGGATAAGCCCAATGGATAAGGCACTAGGTTACAAAATCAGACATCTGGGATTCTTGACACCTCCTCCAGAGATTCCATCCCCATTTGGAGCCACTGTTAGTACCCTATAAAATACATATCTATTCTCCAGTTATCAATTTGGGGAATTATTCTAATCTTGGTTGAAAATGTTTCAATATAAAACTTTCAGGAGAAAAGGTCTAACGGTGTGCCAAAATGCCTCAAATCAAATAATCATTTATTTGATGTGTTATCACTTGAAGGATTGGAATTACCATGCATTCACATTGTATAATCCATAGAATGGCTGAAATAATTTTTTTCTCTACACCTATTGTTGTGTTTTAATTTTAGCAGAGAGTTTATATTTTGGTAGCTAAAGAATAAAAATTTGTTAAGGATTATCTACCAAAAGATGAAACTTTCGGTAGCTAAAAAGCGCTTATACCACGTGCATTCTCAGCTTATGGATAATGAGTTTTTATTAACATCAACGGTTTGAATTCATTTTAGACCCCTTCAGCACTCTTGAGTTTAATAAACGAGGGGGGTCCAAAAAAAAATAGTCTCCAAATCTGAAAAAAGACCACATGGCAAGCTGTGGGGAGTTCGCATCCCCCTTTCTAGAAACCGCTTACAGCTTGTTGGGCCCTCCGAAAAGATTTGTCAATACCAAATATGAATATAGTGACATGAAGAGTTCTTCTCACCATCGAAAAATTTCAAATTATAACAATATATCCAAGGTTTCAAACCATATGGTGGAATCAAAATGTTTCACTTGAGTTTTAAAGATTTAAGGTGGTCAAGTCAGGTTTATGAATGGATTTAGGTATGTTCTAATTCCTGTTGGGAATTAAAACTTCAGAAAAATAAAAACTAAATCCATCTATTAATCGCTTCCATAAGAAGAAAAATATCTACTATAGTTTTTAGAGTCGTGTCATTTCTGTGTCATAGTTTGTACTCACACCATCATGAAAATATAAGCTTCCTTAACCGCGCCAAGTTATCATTTCATCTGATTTTCCTAGAGATCATCACTCATCCATATACCATTATCTCATAATCATAACTCGAGTTATGAGAATTCATTTTAATTAAATCCTGAAAACAATCCTTATGCCTCTAGCAGATTTTAATTCGGTCAACAGTCACTCAAGTTGTTTCAAAATTCACCCAAGCGTTGAGCCTTCTTTAGTTTCCTAGTATTATGATTTTAGTTTCTTCAGTCTAGACCTTGTTTCACACTCAGTTAGTGTCACTCCCTACCTATCACATACCTCAACTACCCTACAAACCTGCATAGCTTTTTTTAAAACATCTGCAGGTGTTGGAGAAGGAGATGTTGACCTGAGGAGCATTGCTAAGGAAAGAATTGCAAGATACATCTTATCTCGAGGCACATTGTTTGGTCAATTTAGTGTGTCCTAAATTGCTACATTAATTTATCAGTCCAGGATTCGTAAGCTAATGAAGTGCGACGCACTATATGTGCAAGATAACCTATTTCTTAACTTTTTGTCGTTTTTGGTTTTCTAAGGTGAGATGGAAATTCTAAAATAAAAGCAAGTATGGTTATGTTTGTTCAAGGAAATGATATCCTCTATAATGATTTACCAACTTGAAACTTTAAAAAAAAGAATTTGAAACTTACAATGACAAAACTTGAAAGGAAATGAAAATGTGCTGCTGAAATGAAAAGGTGCTGCTAGTCTAATAAATCAAAACAGTAAACTATTGAGCATGAAAACCAAACTATTCTTGCTGCTGTCTAAACACAAAAGAAACTATGCTTAAAGAAATCCAAAATTTCAACAAAGTAAATCTAAATCAGATTACATCAACTTGTCTTTTGATCCCTCATCATTAGTCCAGCTATGATTTTCGAAAGTAACCATAAACAACTTGAGTAATTGATATCTAACTTGCAGAAAGTAAACTAATATCAAACCATACATTCATAATTCAATCCCTCACCATCAGTCCAGTTGTGGCTTTCGGAGGTAACTGAAGATGTCATGCACAATTTAATATTTCTAACTTGCAGAAAGGAAACTAATACCAAACTACACATTTCATAATACAATCCCTCACTATCAGTCCAGCTGTGGCTTTTCGAGGCAACTCAAGATGTTATGAGTAGTTTAATATATCTAAATTTGCAGAAAAGAAACTAATACCAAACTACACATTTCATAATACAATCCCTCACCATCAATCCAGCTGTGGCTTTCGGAGGCAACTGAAGATGTTATGAGCAGTTTAATATATCTAAATTTGTAGAAAGGAAACTAATACCAAACTACACATTTCATAATACAATCCCTCACCATCAGTCCAGTTGTGGCTTTCGGAGGCAACTGAAGATGTTATGAGCAATTTAATATATCTAAATTTAACTACTAAAGCAAATGAGCAAAACTGAATTAAACAAACCAGTACTGAAATTAAACAGAAACTAAGAAAAACAAATTAGCAGCAGAAAAATGTTAATTCCATGTCATTAGTCAAAAAGTTATGCAAATTCCCGGGCTGCCTATTTATAACCTAAAACAAGAACACTGATCAGTGATTAATAACATAAAACATGAAAGACAGAAGTAAAATGGAAAGCATGCAAGATTATAAATAGAAATGAAGCATATATACCATGAAAGATGTAATGTATAAACATGTGAATGGATTATGGCACAATGAGCTTTGAGGAAATAAAACAAGAACTATACAATAATACACAGAACCTTGGCAAGTGCAGGGACCCTCTACACCAGCCTTGGGAAAAATCTTCAAGTACAAATTACGTTTGGAAACAGTCTTCTTATATTAAAATGCAGTCATAATAGAAAGGTGATATTACGGCACAAGTGCAGCGAAATTACATTACAGAGCAGACTAATAAAAGATAACAGAGAGTAATCGAGACTAATCCTATATGCGTATGCAAACGTGTTATTTATAACAAAAGAAACATAACTGATTCCTAAAGTTTATGCTGATGGAGAACACGTAGACCATTACGTTCACAGATCTAGGATCATGGCCGTATTGAAAAGTAAATATATGAGGAGTGGATGTTTGAGTTCGGCTATGGAGCCATGTACAGATGTTGATTTCTCCTCCGCAATTCAGAAACGACCATATGAACCTTCACGTGACACGAAACAGAGTCCTGTCACCATGAGACTCTACAGTTGACTTCCATTTGGACGCCTTTGACCGCAACCTCTTTAGATGGATTTTCTTGAGCCAATAGGACACGATCCATGTCCACATCATTTCAGACTTGCCTATGTGGCTCATTTCTCCTGAAGACACCTGTAACATAGAGTTTCACAAAATGGCTACGGAAAGTTGCAGCAGCTGCGGAAAGTGGCAAGATTCTGCAGCTAAATGAACAAAATCTAAATCAAACAGCAGACACAAAAATATAGTTAAAAACCATGTTAGATGCTCTTTTGCAATTAATACACAATGATATTGACAATTTGGGAGGTTCAGGTGAGTGAAAAAGGTATAGAAAAGTGTATGGAAAAGATGCAGATTTGAGACTCAACATACCCCCACTGTGAAGGTGTTGCATGTCCTCATGCAGCCAAAATTTTGATATTCTTTCATTAGTTCATATGCCTTGACACTTCAGCCAGCACATCCAATCCTCTCCTCCTCTTCCTTGGTGCTGCCAACATTCTGGGTTTCTTCATTAAGCACCTAAATTTGATATTAACCAGTGCTCTGCTTAACTTCTGGCATTTCCTTTTCAATTTCTTGTTCTTATTTTTCCATATTCCTAGATGTAGCATGGTATTATCATGAATTATTTTGTCCAATTTACCTTGTTCCTTCAATGTCTCATTTTCATTTTTGATGTGTCTATTTAAAAGCTCTAGCTCAAAGACTTCCTGTTTTAGTGATTGGACTAAATCATCCTGTACTGTATGAGGCTGAATGGACGAAGTACTGGGACCTGTAGCTGCTTTTTCCAAATATTCTATATAGTCATATACTTCTTGTTGCTTGGGGTCTATTTCAGGTGTCATTTTTATTGGGCTATCCCCAAAATGTCGTGAAGGAGAGTTATCTTCAAAATCTGGCTGAGAAGGGCTCACATCAACATCTTGCTGAGAATGGGATAGACTATGTTCAATGTCTAACTGAGAATGAAATGAACCAGGTTCACTAACTGACTGAGATGGACTATGGTCAGCTGGGGATTGTTCAGATGTTTCCTCTCCCAAATCAATGAAATGAGGACCCTTCATTTGTGTTTTCCTCAATTTCCCCTTAAGTCTGCTGCTTCTTCTCACACACTGTGGTACACTATCCTTTTGTTTTTGTTTTCCTTTCTCTGTCTTCTTGGCCATAGATGACTGTTTTTGAAGATAAACTAATCTTTCAGATAACACTTGATGATCTTCTTTTTCAGAAGAAGGGGTTTGATGTATAGCCTCAATAGTTTTTCTCTCTTTTGGTGTTATTGGCTTCTTACCCTTGATTTCTTTCTTCTTCCTCTTTGACAGTCTCTCTTCCCTATCAGTTCTTTCAATTGTAGTAGTAGGAGTATTTTGAATTTCATCAATTGTTCTTTTTCTCCTACTTCTTCTTGCTGTGCTACCTTCAGGAATTTCCTGAGTAGGAGTAATTTGAGTTTCATCATTTATTATTTTTCTTCTACTCCTTCTTGTTGTACTACCTTCAGGAATTTCCCGAGGTTCCTCAAAGAAATTTCTAACCAGAAATTGTTCCCATGTGTCTTTCTTCTCCTTTAACTCTTTTTCAATCAAAATTTTTACAAGACCGTGGTGATATAGATGTGGTTCTACATCTCCTAAATGCTTCTGAACAGTCACAGACATTTTCTTCAAGCTATTTAATAGAAAATATGGGAGATTGAGAGCTTGATTATCTAGAAAATTAATCAGCAACCTGGTATGGTACATATACATGGACCCAAAACGGCCTTCACATGTAATGAATTTTTGAACAACTAGCAGCAATGTAGCCCATTCCTCTTTCAATGCATGAACAGGAATTCCTCTTTTAAAAATAGTTATGTCCATACCTTGGTTTCATAAGATTGTTCTCCAGGCTTCATCACTGATGCTTTTATTCTTAAACCAATGCTCACCCTCTTGAAGAAGTTTCGTGGCAGATGCTATAGATGCTTCATTGACCGCAAACTTAAGGTCTCCAATCTCTACTTCCAAGCCATTAAATGACCTTGCGAATGCTTTTGTCACTTATTTATGATAGCCTCTGAATTTTTGGATAAACCGCAGCCACTTTGCTTTCTTCAATATCTCCCTTACTTGCGGATATCCCTCCATGAACTTAGGTCCTTCCGGTTCTGTTCTTATCAATTTACCCATTCTTCTTTCTTCTCTTCAAAGACTTGCCTGCGTGAAGGAGGGTTGAATGGAAGTAGAACGGCTAAATACACAGGAACGAGCACAATGACTGTGGGTAGATATCAGAGAGTGGGAATGAGCACAATGAACGAAAATGGAGTGAGACAGAACAGAAAGGGGTTTCGTGAGCACAACAGAGATATGGCTGAGAGATTAACAGAGTATAACACATCCAGCAGCGTTTTGAGATTTGGTGGCTGCGAAATAAATGTGAGCACGTTTCAACAACGGCTATGGATTTATGCGGCTGTAAGAGTCCGTGGTCAAATCAATTACGTCTCATTGTCACCGGTGGAATATAGGAACATGAGTGAAGATCGTGGGTTTAATGATGGAACCGTTTGAGAATGAATGCGAGAGGATAATATGGAGATCGTGAAAGGTTACGGAATTGTCAATATAATCATTGCACATAATGGATGGAGCTTATGGTTTAGAACTATATAAAAATGTGTTTTTCAATGCTATTTGAAATGAATTTTACTCATACCTTGGAATCTTTTGCCTTTTCCCTTGGTCTTCAACTAGTTGCTCTTTATTGGTGTCTTTAATGCTCCATGTCTTCATTTTTTGATCCTCTCACCTGCATTTTATTTCATGATTATGGAAATAACATCTGATTGTACATTCTTTTGAAAACAGAGTAGTAGCTGCGGAATCTGCTTCTGGCTGCGGAAACTGGAGTCAGCTGCGGAAACTGACACAGCTATTATTTTGGTGAATGAACATGAACGGATGACAAATGACTAGATGGAAATGGTTATGAAAAAGAATTTTATTGATGAAATGGAATGAAACAAATAAAATGAAATGGAATGGAGTGAAATGAAGTGAAATGAAATGGAATGAAGTGGAATGGAATGGAGTGGGTGATCACAAAACTTGTGAAATGAAAGAGAGATTTTTTTTTTTTTGGAAAATATAGAGTGTCAGGTGTTCCTGATTTTCACCCTATATTTTCTGTATAAGACTGCCAATCAGTGATTGGTTTTCAGGCTTATACAATTTTTTTTTAAACTGAAAAGAACAAAAGCTAGGCCGGTGGAGAAGAAGAATTCTTCTGTACCAGCCTGATTGCAGAACTTTCTTGAAACATTTTGACAAAATCCTCTTTTGAGAGTGGCTTATGATAAACTTTCAATCTATGGCCATTCACAATAAGAGGAGTTTGAAACTCATCAATGGTCTTGATTCTTACTGCTCCATTATTAAAGATCTTGTCAATCTCATATGGCCCAAGCCAATGAGTCTGAAATTTTCCTTGAAAATATTTAAACTTGGAAGCAAATAACAATGCCCAATCTCCTTCTTGAAACTTCTTCTCTTTGATGTACTTGTCATTCCATTTAGCTCTTTGATATTGAACTAGATCAGTTCTTAAAATTGCTTCTTGTCTGATCTCATCTAGCTCATTCAATTTCTCCATTCTACGCTTTTGGGCTTCTGATAAGTCCATCCCCAACTGAACTGCTATCTTGAAGGTCTTGACTTGGAACTCAATGGGGAGCAAGACTTCTTTCCCATAAACAAGTTCATAGGGAGAATGTCCTGTTCTATTTCTCCATGTAGTTCTGTAGGCCCACAAGGCTTCAAGAAGCCTTTCTGCCCAATCTCTTCTATGCAGATGAACATTTTTGGTGATGATACTTTCAAGAACTTTATTTGTGGACTCCACTTCACCATTTGCTTGCAGATGGTAAGGAGTAGATCTTCTGTGCTTGATTTTGTATTCTTCCATCAACTTCTCCACCAAATTGGATGTGAATTGGCTCCCCTGATCTGTCACAATTTCTCTTGGAACACCAAAGCTAGTAAAAATATCCTCATAAAGAAAATGAACAACTGAATTTTCAGTAGCAGATACTAATGCTTTGGCTTCTACCCATTTAGTAACATAATCAGTACAAACCAATATATACTTCTTTTGCTTAGATGGTGGATTAGTAGGTCCAATGAAATCTAAAGCCCATTTTTCAAAGGGTTCAATGAGTACATGTGGTTGCAATGGCATTTCATTTGAAAGGGTAGGTTTCCCTACTCTTTGGCAGCTGTCACACCTTTTGACATATTGTTTTGCATCTTTGAAGAGGGAAGGACAATAATATCCTAAAGAGAGGATTTTATAGGCCGTCCTTTTGTCTGCAAAGTGTCCGCCGCATGGTTCATCATGACATGCCTTAAGAATATCAGGCATTTCATATTCCCTAACACATCTTCTGATCACAAGATCTGGCCCTGTTTTAAACAATTCGTTAGAAATCCATGAATATTTTGAACTCTCCTGAATAATTTTTCATTTTTCACTTCGAAATAAATGTGAAGGTAGTTTCCCTGTAACCAAATAGTTAGCAATATCTGCATACCAAGGAGTTTTAATAGTTACTGCAAACAAGTATTCATCAGGAAACTTATCCTCTACAGGAGAATCTTCTTTAGTATTTTGAATTCAAGACAAGAAATCAGCTACTGTATTCTGTTTTCCTGGTCTATCCAACACAGTAATATTGAATTCTTGCAAAATTAAGAGCCATCTTGTCACTCTGCCATTAGTAACAGGTTTGTTCATTAAATATCTAATTTCAGAATGGTCAGTATGAATAAAAGTTTCATAGCCTGTTATGTAATGTCTAAACTTATTAATTGCATGAACAATAGCTAAAAACTCTTTTTTAGTCACAGTATAGTTCAACTCTGTGGGAGTCAAATTTTTACTGGTATAATAAATGGCATAAGGAACTAAATCTTTTTGACCCAACACAGCTCCTAGAGCTGTATCTGAAGCATCCATAGAAATATGGAAAGGGAGTTTCCAATTTGGTCCTCTCAAGATAGGTGCTTCAGATATTCTTGTTTTCAAAGTTTCAAAAGCTTATTGACAATCAGGATCCCATTTGAATTCACAATCTTTTGTAAGCAATTTGAAGAGTGGAGATGCTATTTTAGTGAAGTTTTCTATAAATCTTCTATAATAACCAGTAAATCCTAGAAAACTTCTAACATCTCTTTGAAAATTTGGAATAGGCAACTTGGAGATGACTTCAAATTTTGATCTATCAACCTTAATCCCATCTCCTGAAATATGATGTCCTAAAACAATCCCTTCAGTAAACATCATAAAGCATTTTTCATCGCTTAATGAAAGGT